>KN840608.1:0-57554 GCA_000832265.1 Phlebiopsis gigantea 11061_1 CR5-6 | reverse complement strand
CGACTGGCCCTGCCGTACCGACCACCACGGACGTACCGATTGTTCTCACTCGAGGCGCCCGACGTCAAAAATATTCATTTTCTCGGGCCCGGGGTTTACCTCGGGCCGCGTCTCGGTACTCCCAACCTCACGAGGAAACCCCTCGACGCGCGACGATTCGAGAAAGAGAATGTCTTGATTCATAATACTTTTCGCGATCATGTTGCGTCCGTTACTTGTTCATGTCTACACTCCCAATTGGACTTGTAACACATGCTCATGGTTGAGTAGAGTGAGGAAACGCGCTGCGATATATATATACAAGAGATACAAAACGGAGCCAGAAATGTACACTGCAGCATATATTAATCAAGACACACCAGAACAAATATACAGCTCCAGATTCCAACCCCCTCCGAACCCCCCGTGCGCTCAAGCGGCAAGTGCTCAACAGAGTGGGTCCAGTAGGCATTAGCACGCCCGCTTCTCCTCTCCGTCCCGCCCGCCGCGCAGCCGCTGCTCGAGCGCGGTGCACGGGTGGTGCCGGAGGTCGCACGCGCGGAGGCGGCCCGCGTAGAAGTTCTTCTGCACCTCGACCTCGACCTGCGCGCGGGTGGTGAGCAGGCGAGCTCGGAGGGGATGGGGCACGTACGTCCTCGGCGGGCCCGCGCTGCACCTCGACGACGCGGTCGAGGCCTTCGCGCCACTCCGAGACGACCGTCGGCTCGCGGCTGTGCTGGGTCTGCGTCGGCATCTGGGGGGTGGATGTGTGTAGAGGGGTAGAATGGTTCTCGAGATCTAGTGCCAGGGTCAAGTAAATAGCGGGGACATGGACGGGGGTTAACAAGAGAGGGATGAGCGGCGGCTGACGTGTGGGGCAGGGCCAGAACTTGCCCGGGGTGCCTTGCGCACTCCACCGGAACCGAGGACGTAGCGCTAGGAGACGAACACGGTGGTATTCGCGAGATGATATTGATACATAGACTGCTGGAAGGATACAGTAGGCGGACAGGGCCGTACGAGATAAAACCAGAGAGATAGGATGAGAGACTGAAGCACATCGCGGGTACAGCTGGGGATGATGGTAGTGGCTAGCACCGAAGCGTAGTGAGAAAATTGCTCATGCAGGACTGGAGAAGACACACCATGTGAGATCCAGGAGAGGTTAATGTTCGCAGAGCAGGCACATGACTCAGCGCCCCGTGAAGCTAGATGAGCGCGGCTCAAGTCAGTTGTTGGATTGTCCAGGAGTGCTGGGCAGATGCACATACGAGGTGAGGAACCCTGGTACGCCTACTGCGGCACCGAGCCCAGATGCGACTGCCATGGTCACAGCAGTCCCGACGATGGCGTATTGCCACCTGTCTCCAGACTTGGTAGACGGCGTCGAGCTCGAGGGCTCTGGCGAGAACGTCGGGTGGACGTAGATGTTGTCAAAGGCGCGCATGTTGGGAGGATGGGGGTGGTGAGAGTTAGAGGTGGTCGTGCAAAGCCTGGAGCACTCTTATGAGATTCTGTGTACTTGTGGCATGGAGGCTAGACGCACCTGCTTTGAAGCAAATCACCGGCGTTACAGTCCCTGCGAGAGCTCTGTACGTTTCTGTGCCTATCGGTGAATGCTAGCCCTCCGTTGCCGCTCGGAGATTTCGAAACCCTAGGAGGCTGTCAGGAGGCTGCCGGTAGGGGTTCTGCGTGCGTGCAGCTGCCGTGAGGATGGCTGACGAGGTGAGACAAGCTGGGACGAGGACGATCAGATGAGGGCTATATAGTGCGGCTGGCATGGACCGGACCATATTGAGGGCGTATTGTTCTGCGCTGGGATGCCCGAGACGTAGATGCTGCAGGAGGCTCAGCAGAAGGGAAGGTCTGCATACAATGAGCACAGCTTGATCGATGGCCCCGCATGTGATTTTCCTCCGTGATGCGCCTGGCGCGCCTTCGCGCGCTTTCCCCCAGACTTGTCCTCAATCCACGACCATACCCACACCGTTGCTGTTGCCCGTGTCCGAGTCGGTCGAATCGACTATGTAGATCAGATGTAGAGGCCACCATCTCGAAGAAAACTCACTTGACGCAGATACGAGACTGTTTCGGAATGGAGGAAAGGGTGATCGAGAGGCAGGGCGAGCACGTAAGTGGGTCGACTCTTAGTACAAAACCCCGCGTCTTCCTAGCGAGGGCCCTTTCCATACCATTTACATCTTCGGTCACTTCCTAGGTCCATGGCGAAGTGCGTATCCCAGCCCGGAGCGCGCGAGCTGCGAATCTCTGACGTACGAGAGAAGATTAAACTCGAGGAACGCTGAACGGAATATCACATAGACAAGAACCTTGCCTGTACAGAGAATATTTGAAACCACGCTCTCTTGGATGAAATCGAATGGTGCGGCGCGCGCTTTGAAATTGAATTGTCTTATGCCCAGGTCCGCGTTCTCAACGCCGTGAATCGGAATCGTGGGACCAGTTACCAGCAAACGTGTTCAGTGCTTCACTGGTTGCTTGGATTCTCTAAAATCTCGGTGGGTACTCGGGCGTGCTGGATCCCCCATTTTGACGCATACACCCAGGTCCCTCGCTGTATTGGCGTTCATATGCGTGATATCTCTGTTTCTACGTCGGACGCTCACCGTCCAGGGATAATACGAGGTGGTATCGCGCACACCCATTTGTCACACGAAGGACTCCAAGCGCATACATCCCTCTAGGGCGGAAAGCCAGAACAAGCCTCGGTTCTGCCGTGGTCTGTTCATGGTCATTTTATCTCGATAATTCCTGACGGCTCGTTGACGTGAGGGAGCGAATACTCAGTACCAAGGAGTCAGTATCACTCTAGGGACACGTGTCCGCTTTTCGTTGTCCGGGCTCAAAGAGCCCGGGATCTTCAGAATCCCAGTGTTCAGCCTCTCGCTGTTCAGGAAAATCATGCATTTCTAAAACGGTTCTGACGTTATAGCGGTTGATGTATGTGTATGCACAACGTGAACGCGGGAGGCAGGAGCGAGGAGAATAGCCGTCAGAGCGGTATAGGGGCTCGTCAAGAATAGTTGAAGAAGCCGCCCGAAGTTCAACATTCAACGTCCAACGTTCAACGTTCAACCATGACCGTCACGGCCTTCGACAGTGTAAGCAGTCGCAATGCCTTACAACCGAACAAGATCATTTGAGGTCGTACTCGGCTCACCATAGTGTTCTCGTACGCGATGCATACCGTCATCCGGCTGCCCCAGGAGCTTGTCGACACCATCCTCGAGCATCTATGGTACGAAAGGACCGCTCTCAGCGCATGTACCGCCGTGTGCAAATCCCGGGCCCTTTACGCGCGCCGCCTTCTTTTCCATACCCTTTCTAACATCGACAACCGTCCCTCAAAAACCTCACGAAGCGTACACGGACATCGAGACGCCGGACTGGGAGAAGTTCGTCACCGACTTCGCGGGCATGCCCACTGTGGCCGCATTCGTGGAGTGATTTTTGATATCTGTTCAAACTGTGATACGAACGCCATCTCACTAGTACTCTTCTCAGCTAGGGATCAGTCCGCGACATGTTTATCGACCACCCGCGCAGAATCTGTGCTAGCAGGCTATACATGACGCTGAGCTCGTTATATCAGAGAGCTTTCTCGCGGACGCAATTCCTACCGTTGCCTCGGCAGCTTCGCGAGAACCTGAGAAGACTTTCGGCGTTCCTGTCACCTGTGCTGTAACGACGGCGAACATACTTGCGGAGTCACCCTACTCTCAACTGCATCTGAACCATGTAGACCAACACGGCAAAGGCCGTGTGTGGACGGCTTCACCACATCCAGACCATCCACGAGTTGACCACAGTTCCGTTGCAGCTATCTTCGAACTCCTACAACGCCAGAAGCACGTCCAAAACACCGTAATTTGTACGTTCAACATCCATACTCTCACAGTGTATAAGTGTTCGCGTGATAGGGTTCCCGTGGACTAAACGCTCACCCCAGCGCTGGTTTTGACTCCAGGTCTGAGTTCCATCTGGCATCGCACTTCCGTTGACAGTTAAGCCATGTTCTTCTCACGCTACACATTGCACGAAAAATGCTGATACAGACACCAGACCATTTACCGTCCTGCCATACATGCTCGCAATATACTGCTATACAAGCACCGATTGCTTCCATCACTGCCATGTCCGGCCTGACTCGTCAGCTGCGTCTGTTTCGAACTTATCCGGTGCCTTGGTACAGCGCGTTCCGCGCGATATCAGTGAACAGAAGTTTAGTAGCGTGATATTCTACCAGTGCGCGTGGTCGACGGCATCCATGGCGGTAAGTGGGCCACGGAAAGTTCCTCCCGACTAGGTATAAACACCCGAGGAATGGTTTCGAAGGTTCAAATTATACCCAACGTCCCCAACTTATTATTTGTTCGTTTTATGGAGAAGTTGGTGGTTCTTTGGCTGTTGCGCTGTACAAATTAGGTAATTAATTCACTTCTAGGCACACCACCACTTACGCCTTCTCCGTAGTGAGCCACAATGCGGTGGTGGTGACACCTACCAGCACCGACAGCTCGCAAGGCCTCTACCATATCGCTGTATACACCAACGTCTTCAAGGCTCAAACCCCCGTCACGGTAATCAGAAGGGGCAGTTCGGAGGACAGCCCCATTGTTGCTGAGACGATGTAATTCTACCCTGGCCGTCGCTACTACCGTTTTCGCTCATAGGGAGGCCGGTATAGGCTAAATGGACACGCGGCTGACGGGAAAATTACGTTTGGGGGGCAGACTAAGAAACTGAACAAAGCCGTCAAGTGGAAATACAAAGTGTTCAAGGTACGCCGGGATGATTTAAATATTCTGTGACTCTTCGCAATGTATCTCCGTAGAATGATCGCGTGTCGGAGATGCGTTGGACGTTCAGCGAACAGAAGCTGGTCTGGAAACTAGTCCAGTCCGGCGAAGACATGCTCTACGAAGTACGTGACGGAATTGCACCTCTGGCGTTCCTCACCTCAAACGTTGGCCAGTGCTCTACTCTAGGTGGCGGCTGGAGAAGCTCTCGCACGCACGTCGCGACCATGCGTCTGTCCAAACACTACGACGGGCGACAGGCGGCGGAGCTCACGATCGACGTGCCTGAGAGCGAGATCACCAGTGATCTGCTAGACCACATGATTGTATCAAGCTTGGTCTTCCAGCGTGGACAGGACGACGGGAAGAGGCTTAAGGAGGAGAGCAAGGCTATGAAGGTGGCGGTCAACGTATTGTCCACTGTCATGACAGGCGTCCCGTCGTTTTGACCTTGTTCATGTTGGGATATACCTTTGTTGCACAATAAACCTGTGAGCTATCCCTATTTCGGCCGAGTAAGTGAAATACGTGAAACTAGTCTTTTCGTTCTTGACATCCATCCGCTAGTTTGCAAGAATACCCTATCAAGATTCTGGAGTACAACTCTTGCGGACAGCTGCACCATCCATCATATCTCACTACTCTCTTCCAACAGGACTCACAGCTGCAAGAGATCTCGTCGAAAATGTTTAGGGGGAACCAGTTTACACACCTCTCGCTGGAAACACTCGAAACGGAGTATGAGTTAAAGCTGGAGAGCTTGACAATCGAATACACAGACGATCAATCTCTTCGTCATTTCCGCCACATATTCTTCATGATCGCACCGCGATTACGACAAACTCTTACACGTCTGAAACTGGAGCTGAAGGTGACTGAAAATGGGAGTATCCTGGATGATTACTCCGAGACATTGGTCGGCTCAATAGTGTTACTGCGCTAGTCATTACGCCGTATGAACACTTTGTGCCCACCATTTGTAAGTCTGTCGCGGACATAGTCTTATTACCATACAGAGGGCTAGCTTTCATTGTCCTCGTAGGGTTTACCACGCCACTGCCCTTCAGGTGGCTCACATGTTTACGCGAAGCCAAGATCGACTGCCGCCATCACGACAAGCTGAACGACGAGCTAATACGCTGTTTTGCCGCGCTTTCCACGTCCATATTCTAGGAGTTTCAAAACCACCCCACGGGACCACGAAAAATCACTCTGGCGATCAACTTTGATACTAGTGCCGGATTGAAGTTGAAATACTTCCATGCGTCTTTGGAGTATGCACTCTTGCGATACCTTCCCCATACTCTCGCAGCCCCTCGTATCCTGAGGGGCTGGAGAGGTCTGGATGATGCAGATCTTAGCATCATGATACGAAGGCTGCCCAAAGTTCATCGCCACGGTGCTCTTTATCTTTGACTTATCTGTCATGCCCCAAGTACTCATCATCGTCTGATTCGTTCACATCTAGGTGACTTCCTCTTTTATGTATGCGTTGCTTCATGAAAACTCGGCCCTTTCGTAATACAGCCTTGTATGCGGCTACGATAATTCGCTTGAGCTATTTCCCTAACGACAATGACGGTGACATGTCTATATGAAGTCGAGGCCACAGAGAAGATCATGAGACACTGGTAGCCTACAACGGTACATAAGTACATCTAACGCAACTCAACCGATGCTGAGATAGGAACTTAGGGAACTACCGTAACAGTGACTACGTCCATCAATTGTTGCACTGCAACTAACGCTTATGATATCCGTTCTTGAAGTTCAAACACGTTTCCATAGGAATCAACCATGTCCTCCACTCCTCCGCGGTCTCCTGGCTCGCCTCCGCCCCCGAGGTGGGTGTCGAGCTAGGCTCTACACTGCGATTGTCACGTACTTATTCTTTATTTGCCAAGCTATCATACTGTAGAGTCTATCTCACGCTGGCCTGAAGACTCTCCACCGTCTTCTATCGTCACGCCGGCGAGCAGCAGCCGTAGCACTATCAACATCCTCTCCCCAGAGCAAGTGGCAGTATCCACTGGCAGGATCAATTTATCTAGCCATCCACAACCCTCCGTAGCGTCAATTCCTAGCACTCCTAGCTTACCAAGGGAGGAGGCGGTTATCCTGCAGTGGAATCCTCCACAAACGTCACCTGCAGGCAGACCTGTCGAGTATGTATATTTTATGTACATCAGCCCGCGCGAATAAGCTCATTCCTCCATTGAAGGGAGTCTATCACATACAGCTTCTCTTCGCTCGGATTCAATACAATGTTACTCCTGCCTCCGCTCGAACAAGCGGACAGCCGTCCGCTTTATCATATTACCGTGGAGATGAATTGCCTCAGGCCATCGTCGTACATTACTGTACTTCGGCGGGGCGCTTCGGAGCAAGGCTCGTATGTAGGCGAATTCGAGTGCTAGTGAGTTTCATCTCTGCGTATGGATGGCCGGAGTCCTAGACCTGCTTGCTGATAATTCGCCATAGCTCTGCTCCACAGGTAGATATAAACTCGCGCTACAATAGGGTAATTATGGGTAAAATAGGTACTCCACTGCGGGAACCCACTATCAAATGGGAAAGAATATCGAGCAGGGTGATTTGCCTTCATTTTCCTACTTCAATTGTACATAAATCTAATTACAACACTTTGCCCATCATATATCATAGAAGTTACCGGGTGATAGGAGAGCCTTACTATGGAAGTTCGGAGGTGTGAATTTGCGCTGGAGCTATACTGTAAATCATCAGAAATCGGCTGATAAACCGATGGAGCCCCAGGTATCGTGACCCACTACGGGGCCGAATTGCTTTTGATGACTAAGGATTTTTACCCTCAGTGTACGATAGCCGGGGCGACTATGTCAGGATCTGAGCTAGTTTCCGGAGTTTTACTGGCAAGCATTCAATTTGGCGATCCGGCCAAGGCACATCACGGAGAACGTCCCACGACGAAGCTAACGATTACACGGAAAGGGCGGCATCCTGAGCTCATTGATCATGTTGTTATCACTGCGCTCATATTACAGCGCAATTTATGGGACTGAGTAGTCCTCATGGTTTGCTACTTACACACGTAGGCATGTAGACTATGTTTTCTTGTGTTTGGAACCGTACCCGTCATTCCAGTACAAATTTACGTATACATCTCCCTGAACATGCCAGACAGCACTCAAAGTAACCTCTTTGCTGACGCATTCTTGTCAGCGAAATTCTGTGAGCTGATCAGACTTCGGGAAATTCCGTGACCCGCCACAGTGCCCGTTAAGGAAGCCGTCGGCTTTCAAGCGCCCTGGGCCTCTCAATCACTGCCATCACATGTTCATTTACATCTCGATTCACGACACGTCGACCCTGGCGTCGGATTGCAGATTCCGTATACACTACTTACAAGATGGCAAATGGTTCCAGTGATCTTCATTCCTACCACCATGTCCTTTCGGTCGACGTCAAGATCTCCTCCGCCGCCGCCTACTTCCGCACCGCCTCCCAGGTCAGTGACTTCTATACTCAGGTTGCCTATGGCTAACTCATCTACTATAGCTATCACGCTGCTACGTCAGACTCCTTCGGGTCTGCCCCACCAGCACCTACGGCTATGGTGATGGATGATGCCAGTGGCTCGGCCCTGTCATATAGCAATCCTTCACAAGATGAGCCGGGTGACTTAGCTCGTAGGCAACAACGCCCACTTGCTATGCCGAGCCTACCCATCCTACCACTCCCGGTAAATCAAGATGTCACCCTACGGTGGACCTCGCCTACGCCAATTCCGGACATCACGATAACGTATGTCAACACTTGGGCGAGCCTTGCCACCGCCTTGAGAGCGCAATGAGCTGACACAGCTGTAGGGCGCCCGTAACATACACGTTTTCACAGCTCGGGTGCAATACGATGCTACTCCTGCCCCCGCCGGACCAGCCGGACAGTCGTCCGATTTATCACATCTCCGTAGAGATGAACTGCTTAACGCAGGCGTCGATAATCACAACTCTCAGGCGCGGCTCATCGGAGCACGGTATCTATGTTGGGGAGTTCGAATACTTGTGAGCTCTCTACAAAAATTTACCAACACCGTATGAGCTCATACAAGGCTGCTGCTAGCTTTAAACGCACTCAGCACGGGCCTTACGAAAACAACCGTCATTCACCTTATGACAGAGTTGCTCTGGGTACACAGTCAAAGTCGCTGCGAGCGATACACAAAGGGAGCGGCTCAGCGGTGCTTCGGGTGAGATACTTACTTGACACTTGTATGCCCTATGAACCTGACCGAAGGTATAATCCACCGATATCCAGAGGGTTGCGAAGAATATTATACTCTGGAAATTTGAGACAGTCACGCTGAGATGGTGGCACGATGGTAACTTTAGACCGGACAGGCCAGCACAGCCTCGGGTAACTACTCTTCATCAGCCTACACGTCATGAACAGCTGACAATGTTTTTCACGTAGTGTACACTCACAGTCGGACCTCTCGATCCTGATGTTCCTCTCGCGACGATGCAGTTTGGCCGCCATGCGACGTTACAGCCAGGCGAACGGCCAGTGAATAAGCTAATAATACAACAAAGAGGACGTGAGCCAGGGCTCATTGATCACGTTGTTTTGACCGCTCTTTTGATATCGCGCGAGATCTGGGATCACTGAGGAGTACGTACGCGCTTGGCTCACATATGGGCTGGCCAGACTTAGGATATAATTTGCATTTTTTTGGAACATAGCTCAGCGCAAATTCAACGTCATAATATTGGCTAGGTCTTAAAAATCCGTGCGACGCGGAACATCCGCTTGGGCAAAAACGTACAGTATCACCGAATATATGACTGCAGTTGTCGGCCGGGTCCTTCATGGAAACAGTCGGACTCTCTGGTGATGTGCGGGCCAGGCTCAAAGCCCTCAAGATCGCCCAGCCCGGCCCTGAAAAGCTCGAGGCCCGAGGGAGGGCTCATGCAAGTATACACTGAACAAGACGTACAATCAAACCAGTCGTGGGTATTATGATGGGATTAAGGTATGGAGGTATTGATACAATCTAGCAACAGGGAAAGAATTACTGCTTCAAAGCGGCCTCAACTTCAGCACGGACACTCGCAAGCAAGTGGTCCTTCGTGTGCTTAGGCCTCCACCCAAGAGCCCGAGACCGGTTCGCGATGCAAACACAGTTACTGCCCGCGATGAGATTCCCAACAAACTGCAGCAAAGGAAATCAGTTCCGTGTCGCCTTGACCCGACACCAGCATGCGCACCTCTGAGCCAAAGAACTTCTCAAGCTCCTCGGACGAGAACGTGGTCGGCTCGGGACTCTGTCCGACGCCCTTCTCGTGGAGCACCCGCGCGAGCTCCTTGCCGATGTCGTACCACGAGAACGTACCGTTCTCGCCCACGAACATGCCCTCGCGGCCGTGTGGGACGGTGTTCCCCGGCTTCGTCACCGCATCGAAGAGGACCACGAACAGCTCGGCCGCTGTGGGTTCGGTCAGCGACTGATGCATTCTGTCGCAGGAGAGACGGTGCTTACTGTCGTCGTTGCTGACGTGGTTCCACAACGCCGCGCCTTTGCCGACGATGCCGCCCTGGCCACGACCGATGGACGCCTTGGTGAGGGCAGGAACCTGTATGGAAGAGGTGTGTTGCAGGCCCGCTTTGGTGAGCGCGTTCGAAGGAATGCCGTAGATCGTGCTCGGAAGTACGATGTATGTCTTTGCGTATCCTGCGATGGACATTAGGCCCGGAAGAGTCCTTACTGATTAGCAATTGAGCTCACCCTCTTTGTCGGCGGCCACGACGAGTTCGTCAACGGAACGGTGGAGAGCCTCGTGAGGGAGGGCCTCAAAGTGCTCAGGCTTGCTGTCGTCATAGACGTCGTTCGACGCGAACATGCCGTTTGCCTGACTGATGAAGACACCGGTCCCTGACTGAAAGAGATGATCAGCCCGTGAATGTTTGTACATTTACCAGTAGTGCTCACGGTGTGGATAAGGATGGGGAGGTCACCACTCGCGTGACGCTTCTTCAGGCCACGCAGAATAGCCTGCATATGAGGGTCATCGTCTGCATTGACCTTTGACGTCGGCGTTAGTAAGGCTGCATTACCGTTCGCACTCGGTGGACTTACGATCGAAAACACGATATGCGCCTTCGACGCGAGGTCTTCGAGAAGCTTCAGGTCCTGAATGGTGCCAATGGCGGTCTTCACACCGAACGCCTGAAGCTTGGAGGCCTTCTGCTGATCGCGGACGAGCGCAGTAATCTCGAGCGACTTTGCTGCCGGATTTTCGAGGAGTCGAGCAAGGACAGATCCACCGACGTAACCTATTTTTTCGAAGAAAATGAGTTACAACTGGATGCATCTGAAAACCATGATGCGGTACCGACCAGTCGCGCCCAGGAAAAGGACAGGCGTCTTCACCGAAGTCGTGGGAGATGACTTGGACTTCATGCTGTCGCGCTTCTTGTTGAAAAACATTGTTACACGAATGGAGTTGTAGGTATTGAGTGCTGGTGGGGTGGAGGATGTAGGTGAGGAGGCTGATGCATTTCCTATGCCCAGCCGACTGACCTTTATACCTCTCCGTCCGTTCCCTTGGTCAGCGAGCGCAAGACGAAGTCTCTCAGTGAGACCTGCACCCATGCTCGCATTGCTACCGTCGGCGGCGCGCTGAATAATGTAGAGCTTGCCTTCATGCGAGGCGCCCCTTTCTCAACAACGGGCGCTGGGCGCGCTCACTCGTCAGCGTATGTCAGCAAATGATGCGCCCATGATGCATGAAGGCGCGGGCGCTGTGGCGAGATCTCACTTGGATCTCACTCGGATCTCATTCAGATCTCACTGCGTAAGTGCTCCTGGATAGAATTGCAACATTTCTGAAGCTAGAAATCCGGTGAGTGGAGTGTGATATATTGTGGGACATCGTTAATGGGGAGCTACTTACTACAAACACTACGGCGTACACCCTAGCACTCAGTCCCTATCCCATTTGAAGCCCTTCGCCGCCCAGGCAGGCAACTCCGTCTCAAAGCGCCCGAGACTCGTCGTGTAGCGCAACGCATGCAGGAAGATGTACAGCTTCTCCGGCTTCTGGTCTGGATAAAGCGGGAGATAGCACTCGGGGCAGTACTTGGGCTGATCGGTACCAGGGAACATCTCTATGTCGACATTGGGCTCGGTGTACTCAGTAGCCTTTTCGAGTGCTTCCTCTACCGGAAGCTGAGGCGGCGTGGGAAGCGGTGCCTCTCTTTCGGGCGTTGACTCGGTGGTAGGAGTCGATCCGCCAGTCGCGGGCTCAGGCGGTCCGCCTGCACCGATGACATCTGCGTGAGGCTGTATGAGCTCTGCCGCCGGAGGTACAGATTCGCTGTCGAGGGTGCTAGTCGCCGCATTTGCGTGCACCGCATCTATAGGGTGCGCTTCTGGAAGGACCGGCCCACCACGCTTGCGCCTGTTCTGGGGAGGCAGAGGAGGAGGCTTATTGAACAACGGTGTGAGTTTGCCTTTTGTACGGAACACGACGTCGCGCCAGCGGCCCCAGTCCTCGTCCTTGTCCTAGACCCGGCTTCAACTCCCTTTCAGATATCTAGGAGGCAAGGACGGACCTTTTGGTTCCTGAGGTTTGTGATCACTTGCACAACCTGGTTAGACAACGGGACTGGAGAGCCCATGCCAATGTCGTGCCCCGTCTCTCGCGGGAGCAGCTTCCTCCCATCTGCACTCGCATCACCAGAAGCGGCGGCCGACTGTATCGCCTGCGCAAGTGGCATCTTTCTTGAGGCTAGCGACTCGGGGTTATCACCTTCGGCGAAGTCGAAGTCTGGCGGAGGCGCAGGGGCGGCGCGTTCGTCGCTTGGAACAATGTCCACGCCACCTTTGCCCAAATCCTCTCCCTGCAGCAGGGATAAGCAACATTCATGCGAATCTTGGCATGAATACGTACCCATATATCTACCGAGCTGTAAATCGGGTCGTTGGCTATTGAATGACCAAGGTATTGGAGGTGTACCCGGATCTGGTGTGCTGTCGTATTTCGTTAAACAAAAAGAACTGGATCCTTTCAACCAGCTTACATCTTCCCGTGACAGGTTTACAGTGCAGGACACTCGTATCAGTCTCCGGATCGTAATGCAACCGGTTGAATATGGTCTTCGCGTGCTGCATTATTACACATTTTCAACGTGATCTGATAAACATCGCAAGCGAAATATAAGCGCACCTTGCCTTCCGGATGTACAATATTCAGACCCATCTGACGATCCACAGTCAGGAGCGGCTGCTCGCAGATAACCTCCTCCCTACTTGATGTGAGCACGAATAATGAAAACATGCATAGCGCACGTACTCAGGGAACCTTCCTGAACATCTAGCAACATATTCCTTTTGTACTCCACCGGATATAAATTCAGATGCCAGCGTGTTTGCAAGCTTCGGGGAGAGTGGTATGATGAGAAGGCCAGAAGTCGGTCGGTCGATACGGTTTACGGCTGTATCCACGATTAGGCTAGGAGGTAGTGCACATCGAAGTAAGCTCACCATATAGTTTATCGAACCCGAAATCGGTCTTAAGAATTTGTATCAGGGTCTGGTGATAATACCGTCCTACTGCGTGAACGGGCTGAACGATGTTGAATTAACATGCGCTCAAAACAGATGAAGGAAGACATACCATGCCGCCCGGCTTGTCTACTACAACGAATTCTCGTTCTTTGTCATGATGTATCACCCTCACGGGGACTGCTGTAACAGGTGGCTCGTGCCGATGAACGATGTTCCTGTATGACGCGGTAAGCGGAGAAGCCACTGGATTACAGATAGACAACGCACTCTATTCTATCTCCATTCCTTATGATTGTGTCCGGTTTTGCGACGTCGCCATTGACGGTCGTTACGCCTGAATCGAGCGCATATCTCTATCCTTCAAAGAGGCCCGTCAGCGATAGATTTAAACTGTAATTGAATCTGAGACGCACGTAGTATTCCATACTGCGGTCTCTGAACTCTGTAGATACCACCTCCAAAATCTCGCGTCCGAGCCAGCGTCCCTTCGCCATAGTGGTATAATTGTACCAATATGGCGAGATCTTCCTCAGCCCGGTCTTAGTTATCGTGACCTCTATTTTGGGAACGGCCGCGACGGCCTGAGCAATCGGGCGGGCCATCGAGTCTCTATGCCTCTCTCCGGTGAGAACTTGGAACGTGAAGTTGTAGAGGACGTGTCTGAACTGGTCTTCGGGAGAAACGTCGATGAGCGGATACTGTTCTCGTTTGGCAGCCCTTTTCGCCGCTCCTAGCTGCTGCAAGCCAGGGTCCAGCGTGACTGTCCGTGGGCCGTATGCTTTAGGAAGATGGTCTAGCTGTCGTGTATGCAAGAATAAAGAAGAAGGCGTGAAGCAAGAGCAGGAGAAATTCCGCATTATTTCTCAATCGGAGGCGCCTAGATTAAGAGCATCTAATCTAAGCGCCATCTGAATATCTTTCTCTCTGGCAGCCGACACACCTTAACTTATGGGTGTTCAATCCGCCTTGACGCAGGCGCGAGGACACGCCTACAAGGTTCTAAGGTAGTGTGTTGGGACCCAATTACCGCGAAACCCAATTACAGGATGCCGTTTGGGCGGCCCTCACTTCAAGTGCATGAGTTGGCGCGGTCTAGTAGCAGGTTGCACTCCATCTCCTTTACGTACTAGGACACGTGGTGCTGTACAAGATAGCTATTCTCGTTTGAGGATCAGAGATGGAATGAGAATATGGCCCAGATGTTCCAGACCATGGTGGTAGACCGCCAGTTTCGGCATCGCAAGTACTTGCACAAATCTTCCCACATAGTACTATTAAGCACTGTCTTCGGAAGATCCACTAATTACTATAGTTAATATACAATCCGGGAGAGAAGCAGTTCATTTACGCAGATATGTGGTAAGCAGCTCGATTAATGTCCTTCGCGTTAGCAGGCGGGAGAAGGCTACTGAGCATAGAGTTGAAAGATAACTACGATGAAATGAGAAAATCACATGTTCGCTAGAGCACTACGCGTCACTGCATAAAAGGAAGGCATAGAGCTCATCAGATTAACTGATGCCAATAAAAAGGCAATCTCACAAGCCTGATTGCAAAACACCCTTGGGAAACTACTCTTCTTCACATTGATCTACATCAGCAAGAGATAATAGCTCTAGTAGCCTAGTACCCGACCAGAGATATATAATCACTTTACAATGAGGTCAACAAAAAGTAATTAGAATAGAATTAGAACGTGGGGAGCTTATGCTTGGGAGCGGTATCATTGCCAGCCATCATGAGAGCTAGTCACTTTAAGTAATCTGAAAGCACGATACGAGCATAAAGGAGACGCTACGTTGTGCTGGTGAGCCTGGTAACAGATGTATTGGTGCCATCTTTCCATCTTAATCACTTGATCATTTCGTGAACCGGTAAAATTTTATAATAGACGGGTGTGAGGACAAGTCAGGCGTCATATCTCACTATTCTTGAATGTCATTCTATGAGCAGTTTGAAGTGGAATACATTAACAAACTCCGCAGGACGCACAATATTTGAACCGCGCCGGCTGCGACAGATAGGTGTGAATCTCCCACCCATAAAATGTTATCGGATCAGTGCGAGTGCAAAGGTTCACGGGACAAAATCAGTGCGGTAACGAGGACGTGATCGAGTACCTCCAGCCCACGACGCTCGATCGTCAACTTTGGCATTGGCCTTCTAGCGCAAACACCCCGGGCATGACAATCCAACGGATTCGCTGGGCTAAACCACGCGACCTGGCCCAGAGATTGCACTGGAACCACAGTCCCTGCCTTGATACTGGCAGTGCACTACTCGGCGGTCAGTCTCCCTTCACAGAAATGGACGTGGGACGACATACTACATGAGAGTGCGTCTGCGATGACAGCGTCTGCGTCCATTCCAGCATTATACCTTCGAATATCCACTTGAACCCTTGGGTGCGCCGTTGCTGCTGACATGGTCAACGCTGCTTTCCCAACATATGCGAACTACAATCGCATACAGAGTCATACCAACTGATGGCCTTGGACAACCACATCGCGACTTGCCCGATGGTCACCCTGTCCGATAGGAAATTGGGACTCATTCTCGCAGCAAATGAGATCAGACAGCCCAATAAGATGAGAGTACATTGCTTACTCAAACTCGCCTATATAAGGTCCACGGCCTGTTTCTCCTCTTCTGATGACAGTGATGTGCGAACTTGGCCTGAAGCAATTCGTCTCGACTGATATGTGATATTTTGGGAGAACGCCCTGGGCGTCGGGCGGCAGCAAGACCATAGAGTTTATGGACATCTGATAGAAATCAAAGACTAGGAAAGCACTGCTAAAAACATCGCGTAAGTGCTGCCGTGACGCATCTTATTTATGCTGTACTTACGGTTCTAACAAGGATGATGTATGGGAGCCTTCAGAGTCGGATGACGAACTTCGCACGGCCGCTGAACGTGTGGTCCACATTGACGGTCGCGAAACGGACTGTTCCTCCGCATGTGATGTCAGCGACAGAGATGACAGCTTGCCTGGCTGCGGCTGCCTTCTTTGTATGCGACCTAGCAGTGCTGAAGGCAGCGGATGTTTTATGAGATTACGCAGCCCAACACGACGATGACCATCTCGTGTAGAAATGGACTCTCTAGAGACCATGCCGGTACCACGAGTCAACGGCTCGAGGTCAGTATCTCTTGAGAAGTTTGTAAGCTGGGATGAACCCACGGACGGCTAAGAAGAACCACTTACACAGGACTCGTCCGTCGATTCGGTACCAGTCGGGTTTGTGTGATGTGCGATGAAGGGTCGGAATAGTCCTCTGAGCCGCACAAGTCGTCTAGAGCTGTGCCATCCTGAAAACGTTCGCGGCCACCGAGTTCTGGTAAACTTCCAAAGCGGTTCTCCAAGGTTAGGGCGGATGGGGGAGATGATGGATACGCCGAGGTCGCGCTCGCTGTATAATAGCTTTGCAGAGTCAGAGAAATGGCGTCAGAGTAGAGAAGCTCGAACCTTGGTGGAGGTAAGGACGAGTACGAGAGTGGAGGAGAGTAGCTAGGCAAATGTGAACTAGACTTGGACGAAGGCATGCCCCACGATGACTGCGCAGAACTTTCAATCCTCGACGCTCATATATACTACTTGTTACCACGAGGACGTTGTCAACAGATAAAAGAAGAAGATGTGTTGATTTGGATGACGATGCAACCTACTACGCTTACAGCCGGACCAAACTCAGACGCCAGGTCGTTACACACGTCAAAGGCAGCTCTATCAGAATAGAGCATCAGTGTTGCATAAATCAACCATGTAAACGAGCCCCATTTTACAGCTCAACTTACCAAGTTCTATCGTCCGACACATACTAGACACGAAGGCCCAACAAGTGAGATGACTAGTACTTCGCTATAAGAGGTCACCATGTCTCTCACGAGGTCAAGAGAGAATTGCGAGATTCCACGTTGGACAGATTTGCTGATCTTCGTAATACGTATGCACGATTCTTACATATAATGTCTGCTCGATGTGAGGGGGCGAAACGAAGGAGGGGTCCGTAGGAACGCGGGAGACGGCCCAACTTTGATGCAATCAAATCCCACGCGAATCCGGCCAACGAGAGCACGGTGAAGGATTTCTCTCGTCCTCAGGCGCAGTTTAATATCGCAAAGACTTCATGCAAAGCAAGGAGCTTCCACGGAGGCTTTATAATATTTTAAAAGAAAATATTGGGACAGTGAGACGAGAGCTTCGGGTTTAAGTATATCCCTAGCATGACAAATGCAAAATCATTGCAGAGTCTCTCCATGCTTCCAGGAATTGCGCGTAGTTCGCCGAGACATATTAATCACAGATATAATCACCCGCCGTTCTTGGCCAAGGGCGAAATCTGGGGCAAGCCAGGGTAGAATGTGGTAGGGATGGTCCTATACCGACGATGTCAACAACCGTGACGCATAGACAGAAAGGCAGCACAGCTGGGGCTCACGGAATGGGGATGGGCGAGTTGGTCGCAAACCCAGAGGCCAGGTTACCGCTCAGCGCGGTGGGCGAGACGTACGCGGCGGGCTGGGTGTAGCTCGTCGTCGTCGCGGCGTAGCCGCTGCCGGTGCCCGACTTGAGGCACGCGCCGTGGCCGTACGCGCTCTCGCAGGCGTACGTGCCGACGTTGTTCTCCGCCCAGATGTAGACGTCGCCGATCGTGATGCCCGTGCAGGGGGCGCTGTCTGAGCAGAGGAGTCGGTAGGCAGAGCGGCGGTGACCGTCGGTGATGTAGCCGTTCCAGTTCTGTCAGATGTGTTAGCAAAGCCGCGCGAGAGAGGCGCGCGACGGATACGTACAGAGAAGGTGATGTTGGATAGGACGACACCGTCGCCGGGTGCCGTAGCAGCATCAGACCAGAATTCATCGATGTCCACTGCGTTGCACTTAGATATGCATAAAGCCCGGGTATCGTCTCTGCAAGGACTCACAGCCGTACGCAGTTCCAAGGCCCATAAAGTGATCAAAGACAACGTTCTTCACGTATCCATCACCCCCGTTGGACTTGATCCTATGTGGAATGTAATCAAACTTGTACGATGTAGTGCAGTAGAGATTCTCACATGAACATCTGGCTTCCACCATTGGTATAGATGTTTTTGTAGTAGATATTCTCGATCGCGGTGCCGCTACCCAGACTGCCGATGGCGGAGCCGCCGCTTTGGTTGCACCAGATGCGCTCAATTTGGTGGTTCGACGACGGATTCTTGATGGTGACACATTCGTCGCGGTTGGTAACCTCGACGTCGTGGACCCAAACATTGGACCCAGAAAGATCGATACCGTCAGAGCCACCAATGTCCGCACCACGGATGGCAAGGTTGTAGAGTTCGCCGTTGGAGGAGTTGTCGATGATCACGTGGAACTCGGGGGCTGTAAGACACGAAGTTCAGCATTCCGTCGATGCCCGAAGGGGCATGCTTACAGTCTACGAAGATAAGGTCGTGGAGGGAGAAGTTTTTAGATGTGATGATGCGCAAAAGCCGAGGGCTTCACGGTCCAAGTAAGTCCAGGCGCACAACACTGCAACGTGGCGGGGACGTACCCAGCATTTCGGCACTGGTATCCGTTACCCTGAATGGCTCCAGCGCTGGTACTAGACCACATCTCGAAGTCGTTCGCATTCGTGACTGCATGGTATATCAGATAGATGTATGCGCGTGAAAATTAGAAGCCCTGCTCACCAACGAACATATGTCCACCGGTCGTCGCTGCAAAGTAACGTCAGCCCATTAAACTTGGGAGCTATTTTCAATTTGCTTACCAGTACGAGTGATGACTCCATCGAGTTGCAATGCCCACTGAGTTGCGCCCTTGAGGGTGACCCACGTGGCCATGTCGTAGTTACCAGGGGGTATGTACAGGGTGGAACCTTTGTTTTTGAGCACACAGTTGGTGAACGCAGACTGGATAGCGGGGCCGATATCCTATATGCACCGTCAATTGGTAGGTCTAGGCTGAGGCACCACTGGGCAGTTCGATCACTTACACTAGAACCAACAGTGCCTCCATAGCTGAGAACGTTGCATATTGTGGCCTGCTTGGAAGATCGGGAGGTGGTAGGACCGACAGAACCAGAGAGCTGGGCGAGGGCAGAGAGCGCGTTGAGCACGCATAGCAGCGCGACTGGCAAGAACATTCTGAGTGTCTCCGGAGTACCGCACGAGAACTGACCCACGCAGCACACCATCGAGAGTCTTATATACCTACGGAAGACTTCTCCGATGTGACGCATAAGTGAAATTCTTCTTTGGCAATGAAGGATAACCAATTGAAATGTCATGACCCAGTACGTCGACCAACTTCTGCGATCCAGTGGGCATCTCGGCTCGCCCGCATCCGCGTGGAGATCATGAGGCGGGCCTTGAGATGCAGGCATCCGCAAACCCATTTCTCCACTCGTTCAAAAGACAAGATGTAACAAAGAGCGGGCCGTGCGTTTGCGCATGCATCTGTCGGTGAAGAAGGTATGTGGGCGAACTTCGCTGGTAGTAGTCTCCGTGCAACGTGTTGAAACTAGGCAGACAGTCGTAATGAGGTGATCACCGCAGGATAGATCAAGGTCTTCGCAGCAGCCTATATCCGCACCTGGGACCGCGTGACGCCCGTGACATCGCAGACGGAACAAGTTCGTTATTTCCCTACGCTCCAAAGGCAAGCGCAGCCGCGGAGGACTGTCAGAATGATGTCAGAATCAATCTCAGGCCCCCGGTAAGAAACGACGCACGCTAGCACACCAGCACGCTGAAGCGAGGTAGCAGAGCAGGTGATGGAAGCTTGAAAATCCCCCGGCCCGCCCGTATGTCGCGGAAAGAAAACAGAGGCCAAGCAATCGCGGTGGGACTCCTGCTGCTGCCTTGGTACTCGCAATACACTTCTCAGTAGTCACCTTCTTTTCGTAGAAATGAGCACGGGACAGCATACGACATGTAAGTGTGTCTGCGAGGAGGGCGCCTGGGCCCCGCCTAACGCGAGACTCTTGTACATCCACATTGAATCCTCCGGGTGCCGTTGATGCCGGGTTGCTGTTGGCGTGGTCATCAGTATCTTACCAGCATACAAAATGAAATCACGTACAGAGCTGTCTGGGAGCCCTCGAATAGCCGCCTCGCAGTTTGCCCGACGATCACTCCGTCAGACAAGAGTTCGGGCTCATTCTCCCGGAAGATCAAATCCGACGGTCCGGCAGGGTGAAAATACACCGCCTACTCCAAGCTCGCTTATATATGGCTCATGACCTGTTCATCTTCGTCCTATGGCGGCGATGTGCGAGATTGGTCTGGAGTAGTCCGTTTCACTCAAGAGGTGGCATCTTGTGAAGGACACCCGGATAGTCCAGAGCCAGCGGTACCATGGAGGTCATGAGTAGTCTAAAGAAGCTGAGATTATAAAGTCAGTCCTGAACGGGTAATGTCAGTTCTGCCCTGCATTTCAAACGTGCTGTACTAATGGCCTGCGAGGATGATGTGAGAGATTCCTCGGAATCTGGTGATGAGCTTCACACAACGGATGTATGGGACACTGCCAGCTGTTGTGCTGGACTATTGTGCTCGATAAGAGTAGTTCTAGTATAGGCTCAGCATCAGTATTAGAAGAGGTTTCGTCTCATATAAAACCGAAGGAGCGACTTACCAGCTGCTGTCGCGTAGAAACTGAGACTTTGGCCAACAGGGTTGAGGTCGTACGATTACCTACGAATCGACCGGGCGAGCTACGACACAATCTCGCCGTTCATAGTAACTGGCTAGAACCCAATATTCTGTTGGTGGCAAGCGTCGTTCTGCAGCCAGCGTCGGAAACGCCCGAGCGCCATCACCCTGCCCTAAACGGCCGCCCTATAAATTTCTGCGCCCAGCCATCGTTGTCTCCTTAGAACATACTCAGCTAGGATCTATTTTATAGTTTCTAACTCGAGTCTCGCATGTTTACACATGCCACATCCTTCAAGTCCAGTCGATGACATCCGCGTTCGCCCGTCACACCGAGAACTACGGCCTGCGACCTTCGGGGAGCGGGTCTCGAGGACGTTTGGCTTGCCTCCAGGCGCGCACTGTTTTTCAGTCGCGTTGGGGCGAGCCAGCGGGTGGAACGTCAGTCTGATGGATTACCTTGTAGATGTAGTTTTTTGTATGCCCTGTCAATAAAATGCTTTCTCCACTGCTATATCCCTGTGTGCTTTCTCTACTTTTGTGGCGAATTTAGTGCGTCAAAAATTGACATGGTCATATGAGCTGCATGCTTGACAGAAGATGACACAGTGTCTGTGAACTCTTGTCCCTCCTTGTCAAAGCTTATAGGAGACAAATTTGAAGTTTTCTTGATGGTCGTTTGGTTTGCAGGCGAACTTCAGTCAGAGGCATACACTGAGCACCTACAAGCACCAGCTGACGAGCCGTGTTGTACAATTACACACTACGAAGGTCGACAAGAACACAGAGCTACCGCCGCCGCACGACATGCCCCCACGACTCGCCCTCGCCTGACACCAAATCTGCACACATCAGCCATCAGCACACACCTCCCGGCGCACAACGGAAGAAAAAAAAGACACCCACCAATCGGCGACGTATAGTTGTGCACAAACGGATGCACGCCGCCCGCCTCGAGGTCGCGCCCCGCCGCCGTCGACTTGTTCAGCTCCGCGGGCACGAGCACGCCGCCGCGGGCCGTCGCGCCCGAGTCGAGCCGGCGGTTCGGCGCGAACGCCATCGGCGGCGCGTACGGCGCGTCGTCGGACTCGAAGGGGTCCTTGTGGCCGTCGTCAGAGCTCGGCGGGGAGGGGGAGGCGGTGCGCCGCGCGGGGCGGGAGCGCAGGTGGAAGGTCGTGCTCTTGAGCTGGGTGGACTGCTTGAGGCTGTACTCCTTCTCGATAGAGCGGGGGAAGAAGATCTGCGGGGGGTGAGTGGTGGGTGTGCGGGGAGGGAAGGGGGGAGCGTACGATGAGGGTGATGCCCGAGGAAACGGTCACGCCGACGGCGGCGAGTATGGCGAGGAACTCGGTCCAGAAGCTGGGGGAGCTGAGTGAGTAATGTGCGCGCTACGCCCGCGGAGTGTTTCAGCACGCACAAGCTGTCGTTAACGTGTGCGTGTCGCCGGGCACCATCTGCACCGAGGATGACGAGGGAGAGAGTGAATATGAACCGGAACACGATGCGGATCGTCTACGCGGACGCGTCAGCGGAGGTGTTTCGAGGGTGGACGGGACGCACATTGAGCTCGTGGAACTTGATCAGACGCAGCACAGTGTCCTTGTCGACGCCGTCTGTCCTCTTTCGAATCGGCGATTGTCAGACGTGCATTGTCTGGGATAAAGCTAGGGACTCACTAGCGATTCTATGAACCGTGGGAGCGTCCAGCTGCATCAAGTGTGAGCGCGTCGAGCGGGAAACGCAAGCCAAAGTAAGCGTACAGAATAGGCGTAAACAAGAGGGTGATGCAAAGACTTCCGAGGCTCCCAGCCAAGAACGTAAATGCTTCGTTCTGCACCGACAGGACTCGTCAGCAGGGTGCAGTGGCACAGCGCGGACGACGCTTACCTTGAGCGGGTCGGCGCGGGTGAAAATAGTGACAAGAGGCATGTAGATGACGGATACAATGGATCCAGCCACCCAGACCTTGAAGTACGCACTCCGGAACCAGTCCTGTTGTGCCCTACCCGCGGTGACGAGGAATAGCCAGAAGCATAGTTCTGGACAAGCGCTATCTCGTCAGTGGTGTTTCAGACCTCGGTGTAACCGTCGGGCGTACCTTCAAGATGTGTAATTCTTGATACAAGTTTCGGCCGGTCAGTCGATGCCGACGGCGATGAGAAAGAGGACGCACTGCTCGAGGCTCCACCCTACGGAGAAAATTAGATATAACGGCAGGATCGCGTGTTGGTACATCTTCGGCCAGTACTGCCACGGGGTTGGGACGACTGCGACAGAGCATCAGCGGGTGAACCCCAGCATGAACACTCGCTACATACTTCCATGACCGGGTACTTCCATCCAGCCCATCTTGTATTTTATCGTGGCGAAGCCGATCGAATATATGGTTATTAGAGGTACATTAATAAGATAAGTATACTGCAGGGACGATTTAGCGGGCTCGGGGACAGATGTCGGGCGGTACGCACGGTCATGATTCGCTTGAAGGCTCCAGAATGGAGGTTGTGGTTCCACCTTTGAGCAGAGACATCAGCACCAGAAACAGACGGGACGGCGGGGATCGGCGTACTTGAGGCATTTGAATCTGTCGTAGCGGTAAAGGTGATGCACCAGAAAGATGCCCAGCTGCCGGGGCCGGATGAGTGTGGGTGGGAGGGGCTACGACACAGGTGTACTTACGAGAACTGACAAGACTGCCCAGACGAGGAGCGTCGCGGGAGTGCTGTGCGACATATCGTGAAGCGGGTGCCCAAAGGCGGACGTTGAACTCGGGCCTGCGAGGGGAGGGAGAGTCCGAGGCGGCGGGGTAGGAGAGCATGGGGCGTTATATCAGGCTGGCCGAAGATCTCGATCAGGGAGAGCTGGGGGTCCATGTGGTGGTCCCCAGGCGCTGCCGCGGCGTGATGAGACAAGACAGCTTGCGACCTCTTGCGACGCAACCAACGACCTTTAGCCTGCGCGTATTAGGGATGTTGATGAAGCACCTCCTCACCGGTGTCCGACAAGAGGACGAATTTACTTTGAGTTGGGCGTGCACCTCTGAGGATGGCGAGGCTGAACTCACTCGAACACCTCGGTTGGACGCATTGGTCCGCGCATTTTATGCACAGCCTCAACCAAGGCATCAAAGCGTAGGGCAGGAACAGCGGCAGTCGTAGGCCAGTCGCCGCAGGGCAGATGCCAAAGAAACCGCAGGCACATTTTAGGCTGGCCAATGCAAACGAGGGCCGCAACCAGGTCTCAAACCGAGGGCCAGTCTGAAACGTCGTAGAGGCAGTGGGCGGAGCGACGACTTGGTTTCCCGAAAAAGCGCACTCGGCAAACGCCGAACTCACCCTGCACTCGACCTCGATGACTTTCCCCAGCCCGACAGACGAGGACAAGGACGAGCTGCTCCTGTCCTGCCGCTACGGCGACCTCGAGGACATCCAGCAGTTCGTAGAAAAATTCGGTGCCGAGTCGCTGTCCGGCGTCCGCGACGGCGGTGGAAACAGCATCCTGCACATGGTCTGCGCCAACGGCCACACAGGTATGTTGCCGTCTCGGTCCTGTGTCGCCGGAGAACTTACCCATGCAAGGTGCTCAATAGACGTCCTCGACTACCTGCTGCCTGTCGTGCCCCCGTCATTGCTGTCTGCGCCGAACGACGCAAAGTCCACCCCGCTACACTGGGCCGCGCTGAACGCCCACCTCGCCGTCGCGCAGAAGCTCGTCCAGCATCCTAAGGGTCCCGGAATCGCCCTCATTGATGTCAAGAACGCGGCTGGTCGGTCGCCGCTGGGAGAGGCGGAGAATGTGGGCTGGGAAGAGGGCGCAAAGTGGTTCGTGGAAGTGATGAACCTCGATGAAGAAGCAAAGGGCGAGGAAGATCAGCCTCTGCCCGAGGGCACTGGTGATATCGAGGTGGAGATCCAGGACGCAGAGGGACAGGTCGCGAGAATGAAAATTGGCTCAAACGAGGCAAAGTCAGTCACTCGTACAGTAAAAGTGACCTCACGAGCTGATGTCCGCCCAGACCGCCATCGCAATGAAGCCACGCCTTTGTGGGTGAATCGAGCGCATGACTAGATCCATTCACATGATGTAAATTACCTTTGGGCCTCTCGAGCTCAGGTGTCTTCATATCGACCCTGGCGGCGAACGAACCAACAAAATTCACCGCATGATGCTGCCATCAACCTTACGTTGTGTCCAACATCACATCTACGTCAGTTGCTACGTCTCCGCCTCTATGTATAGACAGGTACATCACTTCTTAGGCATTATTTTTCGAAGAGGTTTAGACAGAATCACTCAGAGCATCTGCAGTGATGTTTTCCTGCAGCAAACGCAATCTCGTGAGTGACTACGCCCCATCCGTTCCGTATTTTCTCATCGCCGCATTACTTTCCTCCACTTCCACCCTCCTACATTCGACCAAGCACATGCTGTTCATGCGCTTACAGGAGAGTCGACTTCCCCCACGTCAACGCGTATGGCAACAGCTGGGAACTTGAACACCCTCAAGGTGTCGTGGAGCTGCATCCTCGGCGACCACGTAGCTCGGTGCTGTTTAATGTCGCTCGGCCTGCCCTTATTGTGCACGCTCAGGTGATATTGACTCTTCAGTGACAGCAATGCAGAACCTAGTGACTGCATTCGCGCACCTTCGATCACCTCTTCAGTCGGATTCTGCAATTCGGTACGTTGGTCGAGCCCGCCAGCCGACCCTGGGGGCGCCAGGCATCGTCCCCGCCAGAAACAGGCCGCCCTCCGCGACGTCAGAGGAAGACTGACATCGTCTCGCGACAGTGCGGCGGTGACCTTCGCCCTCACCCAACGATTTGCGCATTCGCTGGTTCTGCTCCCCGCCGCTGCGCACGGCGGCGGCGGGCTCCCAAAGTACCACGTCTCCGTCGAGATGAACTGCCTCCGGCAAAGCTCGCACATCACCGTCATCCGACGCGGCGAGACGGGGCGCGGGCCGTACGTCGGCGAGTTCGAGCGAGTGGCCGGTCGCATGCGCGGAGCCTGATCCCCCCAAGACTAAGAAGGAGCACCGACTTCAGGTCCTCATCACCGCGCTTGATTCTGTCACGCGGAATCCAGCATTTTGACTGACATTGTGTGAGTCGAATATTTGAATCTAGTATTCGCAGTTGCTCAAGTCGGATGCTTCGAATGTAGCGCAAGTCAGAGGATGGTATTCATGCCGATTCCAGGTGCCTAGCAAACGTGTTGATGTATGGATCTTGATGGGGAGGGTTTCGCATCGCTGGGGTTCCGCGTATACGTTTCGCTATGCCGCAACCACCAGGGAGCAGCCACTGTGCTTTCAAATCATGTTATGTAGCACGACACTCGCTTTTGCTGTGTACTCCATGATACACTGCTGCGTTTGTAGAGTTTCTGGAGAGCGCGTTTCCCCTTTCCCCCATCCTCTACATCTGTGAGCAGTTCTTCAAGTCGTGACGCATCTGCTGATCATGTTGAATGCTAGGGGGCGTAGATGATAGTTACCTCCCACTGTAGATCGCCACCGTATATCGCTATGAAGACAACGCAACCTAAGTCATCCTGTCTCTATGCGCATTGCTTCAAAGCCGAAGACTGTAATATAATACTCCATGCATGCTCTGCATGCTTCTGCAATTAATACGATGTCCAACCCAAGCCTTCCGCCAGGACATCTGCAGCGTCTGAGCGTGGATTCTTCAAGCAGCTCTTACGCAACGCCCCCGCCCAGGTACGAGCTGCGGGCGTCTTTTGCGCGGATGTTTTGCTCACTGGCACGCGTAACAGCTATCTGACCGTAGACCCAGAGGAAACCTTCTTCTTCAACCCGATGCCGATTTCGCACATTCATGGCGACGTAGAGACACATGCTGACAACGTGGAGAATCGAGCTAGTCACATCGCTGGAGAGACTGTAAACTCCGGGGAAGGGGTCAGTATTGAAATATTGACCCTCGAGCTTCCACGATCTTCGACAGCAACATGAAACTGGTACCAAACAGGCGAGCCATTAGTGAAGTGTAAGCACCTTGAACGACTGCTGCATGCGAAGCTGGCATGGCTGACTCACACTTTTAGCGACGTTGAAGCTGGACGGGTATTCGAGGTCCGGTCTCCTCCAGCGACTCTGCGCGAAGAACACGCACTTGGACCACGCCCAGTATTGGCCACACGCTCATCTGAACCGATCGTCACAGAATCTCCCACGCAAATAGGTAGAACAGATCGTGCGTGGGCTTCGTCGCTGCTGCACACGGGGCTCACGCCAGACAGTTGCCGCATACAGCCAGTCAATCGCCACTTTCCACCCTGCGAATGCACTCCAAGCAGGAGACGGTGCACGAGCAATGCCTGCGCTGATCGTAGAAAGGCCAGGAATGCACATTTTGGACCACGTTCTCATAACCTCCTAGATTTTGCAACGCGATCATACGTCCCTCGAAGCTAGCTTACATGCTCCAAGCCTGAGAACATGAGAGACAGATACTTGACACAAACTCCGATGGCAGCGTCAAGATAGAATCAAGCGAGGCCATGATTTCTCGCACTGCTTCCTAGTTAGTATTCGATCGCAATGCAAGGTTAATTTTCATCGCGTATTGCTGAGAACCTTCAGTGCCATGTAAGGGAAAGAAGTCACGGTACATTCGTCTTGAGCACAAATCTTGCTCGCCGTTGACACTAGTACTGAGATCGATAGATTGGTTCAATGTTATACATTTTGCCCTTGTACCTATGAAATGTGTACATCGAGCCTCATTTCTACGCTGAGTAGAGATACAATTAGTTTGATTATACAGCAGCTATGCTACATCCGTAAATAAATAAAACCGTCCACAGCACGGAAGAAACGTCGTCGCAGTTCGTGAAAAATCATCATCATACGCCCGCCGAGTGTGCTCTGTCAGAGACTGCCCCGTGGCGCACCCTCACGGATCCCCACCTGTCTCTGTGCATCTGCGCTGCCTCTTTCGCCCTCCGGAGCTCATCGCGGACCTGATGTCGCTCGGCACGAGCTTGTGCGCGGGTTTGTTCGAAGGAGCGTCGACGGGCGCGCTCAGCCGCGAGTTCGGCCTCGGCGGTTACGCGTAGCTCTTGGAGCTGCGCTCTGAGAGTAAGAACTCCAAAATGCTCATGGAATATCTGGAAGAATGTATATAAGCATGTGTTCGTGGTTTTGAGCATACACGACGAACCTGTAGCCTACGCCCCAGGTCCTCAAATTTCTCGACAAACCGCCACAGCTTCTCAAGTACGACGACAATTTTGTTTATCCGGGGTGGTCGATCTCGAAGGTGGTCTGCTAACAGATATAACGTGTCCAAGTTTCTAAGTGTTCTGATGAATAGGGGAATATCCCTTTGCTGTTAAGAGAACGTACCGAGTCAAAGAGGAGAGAACCGTGGAATACTTTTGACTCCAGACTTGCCCATGGAATTCCTCGAGATCGACGACGCTGGTAGGTGCGGTTTGCATCATCGATTTGATCGTCCTGAGCGCACCAGAGAGCGACTCAATTAGCGAGTTCGTCTCATTCAGTGAGATGAGGGCGCACGACCGGAGAACCTGCCACGGAGTCAGTGCTGATCGAGTAACGATGCTTTGGCACTCACGTAACCCATATCCTCCACAGCCTCTATGCACCGAGCCGTGCTGGCTTCCCAGTCCACGCCAGGCTCCCTCTCAAATGAGAAGTACAACGGCCAGAGCCCATCCTGGGCGATCGAGTCGACATCCGCCGACTCAACCTGCGTCCTATCTAGCACCGGAGACGGCCACCGGCCCTGTAAACCAGAGCTAGACGGCTCCCCCGTCTCTAGCGGCCGCGACGAGGGTCCTGCAACGGGATACCAAGCATATCCTGCCGAGCGCGGGGTGATAGGTGGGAGCGGAATAGTGCGCTGAACGACCGGTGGGGGATGCTGGGGCGGCGACGGCTGTGGAGCATCCGCATCCACACCCACTTCGGGTCCCGCGTATATCGTCGCCGCACGCTCTATACGATCCTCGAACGGCATGGTCTGCAGGAGGAGCGAGCCCGAAGCGCTAGACTGCACTGCGCCAGAAGGCGCCCGTCTCGTCGAGCACTGGCTCTGCGCGCCTCGGTGCGACGAAGGCGGCGAAGGCGGGTGCGATGCTGGGGCAGGGGCAGGGGGTTCGGACGCGTGTGCGGCCTTTCCGTTTTCCGAGGACGACGCTGGACTGTTAGGTGTGGACGTCCAAGAGAAGCGGGATGGTAGGGGTACTTGGATCGGTGGCGGGGCGAGCCGGCGCAGGCGGTGCGACCAGCGAGACTGGGGGGGCTCCAGGGACGGGCCCGCCCCTTGCGAAAGCGTACTGGGGAACCCGTCGTCGTGATAGTGCGTGAACAAGCGTTGTGGCCGTATGTCGAGCCCAAGCGCGTCCGTGGGAGTAAATTGAGTGAAACTTGTGCTTGCTACGGTCCGTGATGATCCACTGATTGGTTGAGGAGCAATGATGATCTGCCTTTCATGCGTGCCCCTGTAGGCATAACGATTGTGGCGGGAGTCAGTATGCGGAGTCTCGGCCATAAGAGCGTGATTGCTGATGTGATCGGTCGGAGATGGAGGGCAAGACACAGTGTAGGGGGGCTCTGAAGAAAGAACGACGTTGGGGGCGGGAAGTAAAGTGTGCGGCACGAGCAAGAATGACCCGTTTTGAGCGAACGCGGTGGACAGTGGCAGCACCGCGACACGTGACGCTGGAAGCGTAGCGGGAGCGAGGGCGGGCACAGCATGCATTTGACGCGGATTATTCTGAGCATCAAAAGTTGCCAATGACATATCGCTGCCAACGGTGGTATAGGCATAGCCTGGGCCCCGGTGGAGGCGAATAGAAAGAGGCGGTGTCAGATAACTACACGCGGGATTGCCAGCAGTGGAATACGAGGAAGGTTCATTGGGGCGGTGCGCGGACAGGTCTTGAGGGGTACGCGGCAGCTGGCCGAGAGTGTGCGCCCGCTCTGTCAATGGACATGGCAAAGTGCAGCCGGATGTCAAAGTGGCCAATAAGTGCGCGTGTCGGTAAGGTCGTAACTGTATTGATGGTGAGGTACTAGTGGGTAGGGGCTGGAGGCTAGACATAGTGAAAACGGAAGCTTATAATGTGACGTTAACCAGTAACGGAGGGTCGCCCTGCGACGAGTCGGAAAGTCTGACAAAGGTGGTCGGCGGAGAGACAAGGGAAAGCCCCAGATGTGAGAGGCTTCTTAAAGTATTGCGCAAGCTTGCCGCTCGCCGCCAACATCGTCAGGGTACGCAAGGGCGGGCGAGTAATACAAAAAACCTATCGTGATGAGGTAAAACTACTGTCAGGCCCACGAATAAAATACAACGCGAAAATGTTGTGGCGTACAGACCTTCTCCGTCAGTACGTCGGAGAGGAGCGACAGGTCGCCGATGCGGAGTACAAGGAGCTTTGTTTTTTGTTCCCAGAAGCGCCCTTGTCGTTCGAGGATGAGTTCGCAAAGCATACGCGTGAACTAGCGTGGCTCGGATCAGCAGTGATGGCCCTACGATTAGGAAAATTACCTGCCTAGGGCGACGTATGAGCGCAAGCGGGCATGGAGACGAGCTTGCATTCAAAGCCCAGACAATTGTAAGCGCTGGTAAGCCAGTGCATCGCAACAAGAGCCCTTCGCCTGGGTAACGGCCTGCACTGCCCGGAGGCGAAAGGTGGAGTAATTGTTAAATGAAAACCCCAGCCGAATGCTTCTTGGTTACGTTCTGCGGCAGTCTTGCAGTGGAACGTCGAGCCGAGTCCGCATACACCGGCTTTGATGAAGAATGTCCTGTTTGTCAAGACGTGGATGAGAACAAGACAGCGCCGTGGGTTACTCGACTTCGTTGACGTACGGAGGCAGTTAGTCGTCGAGCCCCCGCAATCCCGGGGAGCGGTGCGAGAATTGTTCAGTTGATTACATCGGAACTTTCAATATATCATCGATTAGCCGTGCAGAGGCTGGGTAGCCGATTGCGACTTACCTTGAAACCGCCAACTACTTGCAAAGTCATGGACAGGCACACCAAGATTCTCATTGCAAACCCAAATTCTTCGACCTCGATGACAGATGCGTTGAAGCCCTTGCTCGCGGACCTCATCAGTGACCGCCTCGAACTTGACTTCTACACTGCTCCGCCAACGGCACCCAGCTCGATCAACGACGCAGAGACGTCCGCAGCATCCACGGCAGCGACTTTACCAGCCCTTTCGCAATTCCTGAGCCTGGCACAGGACCCATTGATTTCGCAGCCGGTGCAATATTCCGCAATTCTGATCGCTTGCTATTCCGCGCACCCGCTTACGCCCCTCTTGCGCGCGAGGGTGAGTGTACCGGTACTCAACATCTTCGAAGCGTCCGTCATCCGCGCCAGGGCCCTAGGGCGCCCATTCGGCATAGTTACGACCGGCAGGTACTGGGAGACCGCCCTGAGCGAGGGCATGGTCGACATCACGGCAGATACGTTATACGGTCGTGACGTAGGGGCGGGGAGGGATGAAAATTTCGTGGGCGTTCGGAGTACAGGATTGAGTGCGGCAGAGCTCCATTCGACGGCGAGGGAGGAGGTGGACAGGCGGATCATACAAGCAAGCGCGGACTTGGTGCGGGAGGGAGCACAGGTTGTCCTGCTTGGATGTGCCGGGATGAGCGGAATGGAGGAGGCTGTCCTCCGAGGGGCTCGATTGGAAGCTAAAGAGGTGCAGATTGTCGATGGTGTAAGGGCGGGAGTAGAGATATTGCAAGCCTGGTCGAGGCTAGAATGATGTTTAGGCGTACGGTGACAAAGTAGCCAGTCACTGCAAGCCAGCACCAATGTGTCGTGAACACGGGTAGAGGGAAAATTGGTGTATTAGTCTCATGGTAATTAGAATTCTTCCAACCGGTATACGTCGTATGCGACCTCTTCGTACGGATGAACCTACACCAGAGACCATGGGCATTTGCTGATAAAAAAGACACGAAGACGTACAGCTTTTAATTCCTGGATGACGTTTCTGATTTCCTCGTTCCCGCCTTTATCGTCCACCACCATTTCAACCCTGTGCTCTTCGACGAACTCCAGCTCGCCGCGCTTTCCAATCACCGGATTCGCCTCTGGGCCTGGGCGAAACTGGCCAGTCCCAGGAGTCACAAATGCGCAGTTCTCATAGTTGCCTATCCGGCCGACAGATTGACCGTGCTTAGCGAAAAGCTGGTTCAGTACCCTTGAACTTTCTTTGACGGGGACGAAGAATACGAGTTTGAATCGAGCCATCGAGGGGACGAAATATGGTACAAGCGACGCAAGTCAAGCAGTTTGATCTCAATTATCGAAGCGTTTCGCCGTATCGACCGATTGCAAGCGTCGTGCAGGTGTCAGGTAGCGAAAATTTGGGCTTGGAGGATGAGCGCAAAGTGCAAGTCCGAGAGAGCGCTCCGCGACGTGGCGGCAGGAATAACAAAGTTGTTACATGTCTTCAGCTCTAAGCTTACCTATCAGCGCCGTATCACAAAAGTCTTATTATCCTCCTTATCCCGTAAGTAATTTACTCTGACTTAACGTCACATCGACATCGTCGTGTCGTTGGTAGCACTGCACCTCCCACTTCCTCTACGTACCTTCTTCCTCAGCTCACCGCGATGTCGAACCTCAACCTTTCTTTGTATACCGTCTCTGGCTTTATTATCACAGACACAGATGGACACCGCGTTCTCGCGAAGTACTACCACCCGCCAGGTAGCCCACACGCGGGTAGCAAGAAGCTCACCACGCTGAAGGAGCAGCGCGCGTTCGAGAAGGGACTATTCCAAAAGACAAAGAAAGCCGGTGGTACGTGACATGAATTTTACACACGGTGTAGATTTCACATATTTGGCCGTGTAGGCGAGATCATTCTATACGACGGCTTCCTGGCCGTGTACAGGCATTCATTGGATCTTATATGCTACATCATTGGAGACCAGCTAGCGAATGAGCTCATGCTACTCTCTGCATTGGTATCCTTCTCGGATGCGGCGCACATGCTGCTTAGGAATCAACTGGAGAAGCGGTCGGTGCTGGAGAACCTCGACTTGGTGCTCTTATGCTTGGACGAGACGATCGACGACGGGTGAGTATGCCCATTCCATGTCCTCGTCACGGTGTACTCTACATATGCACTTACGCTACGAAAATGTTTAACGGAGCACTGACATGGCATTACGCAGAGTGATCGTGGAGACGGACTCGACAGCTATCGCGGCAAGAGTCAGCCGACCAAAGGCAGACACGACAGAAATCGTCATAAACGAGCAGACGTTGATGAGTGCATACCTGACGGTGAAGGACAAGGTGCAGCAGCGAATAAACCAGCTGTAAACAGTCATTGGGGACGCGTGCATGGCCGCGCTGTGTTGCGTATTCCTCTGCTCTTCGACCGCCGTTTTCGTTTCTCTAGGTATTGAGAACTCTGGAAATAGACGATACTTGTAACATGGGTCTTCAGCAGATTTTCCCCTCATGAGATTGCAGAATAGGTACGTGACCTACCAAGTCTACTGCTAAACCTCGGTCGTCTCGTGACCACAGCATCAGCCCCGCAAGGGCGCTCGGCTCCTTTTTCTTTTGCCTCCTCGGTGCCTCTCCCTTCGCAAAAGGTTGCACCCATTACAACTCCCAACGGCCGTGAGTGAGCTCACTATCAGCGCATGCCAGAGTATTGATATCATTACCTCAGGGTTCTCATTCATAGCGGAATAATGCCCAACACGCGTCCTCGTCTCCCGCAAGAGCTTGTAGATGCTATTCTCGCGGAGGTTAACGAAAAAGACAGCTTGGCCGAATGCTCGCTCGTCTGCAAGAACTGGGTTTCATCTGCACGTCGGAGACTGTTCGAGAGCGTTACACTGAGGGCCGGCTCTCTACTCAGCTTCGATTTTGAGAAAAACAAAGGAGAGGATAGGAACTACGAAGATGAAGATCCGAACTTTGAGGACGACGACTGGGACGAAGAAAGCGAGACAGACTTTTGGGACGAGGGCCACGAGCCGGAATCTTGGGGTTTCCAGAGAATGCTGGCCGCATTCATCGAATTCGCGATCGCCCATACTTTCATTGCAACCAACATCCGTACGTTTCGAATCCAAGGTCAATTTTACACTGAAACGAACTGGGGGTACGTTTATCCCGTGACGGGGACTACACTCCGCGATATAGTCGCAGCCCTGCCTCGCCTGCAGACCTTGTCACTGTCGACACTCTCCGTCCAAGACACCAGTGTCACTCCAGTCGTAGAACATTCGTGTCTGCGGACCCTAGTCCTCGGCGAAGAGATCACTGGACTAGATTGCGACATAAACAACGAGCGGCAGCTGCTCGTCATCTTCCCGTCTCTACGAGAACTAGACTTCATCGCAGATAACTTTCTGTTTAGAGAGCATTGGCTACGGCCCATTGCAAAAAAACAAGCTGACCAGCTTCCGACAACGTCAGGATCCTGGAGACTTTCTCGATGATAATCCACCACTACGCCTAACTAGCTACGACTTCTTAGCTTCAGTGATTCGGGCAACTGGGAACACAGACCTTCACCTCGGCATCGACATGGCTCTCCCCGAATCCTCACCAAGAGTTGATTTGAGCTGAAGATGCATGTCGTACAATATATGCTACAACGAGGCGCACAGGAAGACAGATGCGATGCCAGAACGCTTGACGTAATGACTCGCAATGCACCGCTCTGCGACCTCGCTTCGAGCAGCTGCGGCAAGCTCAGAACGTATTTCCTGAAGCAACGGTGATCTTGTAGCCTAAGGCGGTGATTAGGCCCGTATCAGTAAAGCATCAGCGAAAAATCGCATAGGTGCACTCACGGACGCCGTGTACCGTGATCAGCGCGCGCAACACCGTGCATCACTAAGCCTCAACGCTCAAGGCCACCAGGCCCTCGTTTATTTCGATCAAGACGAGTCATGGTGCACACGGTGCGCAGACGGGTCCGTAGAATGATGACTCCCCGGAAGGTATACATACTGCGTCGAATGCTATTGATGACCCTCACAACAACATACGCCCACCAGCGATGTCAGACCCCAACTTCTACTTCGAGTCCGAGCGCCTGCGGATGTCGTATTGGCTCGCCTCGTCCGACGAGCACTGCGCGTTCCTCTTCAAGCTGTTCAACGAACCACACTTCATCGAGGGAGAGGGAAATACCGGCGTTGATAGTGTTGAGAAGGCGAGGACGAGGCTGGGGCGGTTCGCAGAGGAGCACGCGCGGAACGGATACGGCTCGTTTCTGGTGTCGCTGAAGGAGAGCGGGAAGCACATCGGAACCGTCAGCCTGATGCGGGGCAAGGACAGCGTCATCACGCTGCCCGACGTCGGCTTTGCGATCACCCAAGAGGAGACTAAGAAGGGATACGCGACGGAGGCGGCGAAGGCGACCATCGAATGGCTCAAGCGGGAGCGGGGTGTCGACGGTGTCTTTGGGTTCTGCGACCCGGGGAACACGAAGAGCAGGCGTGCTTTGGAAAGAGCTGGGCTCGAATTCAAGGGTATCATGACGTTGTATCAATTTGGTGGCATCGAGGGGTGCTGCTACGCATTGCCAGAGTTGAAGGATCCGAAGGAGTACGGTGTAGGCATATATCCTGCTACAAAATCAAGCAGCGCATAGAACCAAATGTAATACCCTGATATTTATATTCTTCTGAGTGAATTCTTCACTGGGAACCGCATATTTGGAGAGTCTTAGCTTGCGAGAAAGATGATGGTCGCTGAAAGAGTGCTAGAAATCAATTTCTATTAGCCTGCGGGCGGCTATGATGGGGCGCATCAAGGGATGCCGACACATTCCGTTTTCAGCGATGTCCTGGGGGCGTCACTTTACATGTTCATTGCTGACTACCACCACCGGGATGATCATGTACAAGTATGCACGACACATTCATTTTTTTGGCTTACCATATAGCTGATTTATTTCTGCACAGACCTGCTTTGGATTTACCAGTCCTCGCATCCAAAGCCGCACACCGCGTTCCGCCTGAGCTGATTGCTCACACCGTTCTGCATGTCATGGACGGACTTTCCGAGAGGAATTCCCACTTTTTGAAGCCTGCCGACGGCGAGCTCAAGCGATGGCTGGGGTCTTGTACTCTTGTTTGCCGCTACTGGGGCTCTTTACTGCGAAGGGTCCTATTTTCTCGCGTACAGCTCCGCAACGAGCAGGATTTCAACAGCCTACTCGGCATGCTGTCCATTCCGGGGCCTGCTATGCCGCCGCTCTCCAGCTGCCTCCAAATGGTCATCGTCTTTCAGAGCGGCCCATGGGCAATGCCATGGGTGCACCGTCTATCCCACATCCAAGACTATTCCCTGAACGTTCTGGATTGGGCAATTTCTCTTCGCGATCTCTCCGATCCACGCATGGCGCGCCGTCTCCTTGAAGGCCAATTGCCACGCACTTTACCTGGGAGCGCGTTCATGGTCGAGATCCTGACGCTTCGTAACATCCACTTCCGCAGTGTGCGCGATCTCGTGCGAGCGGTGGGGTACCTCCCCAGCGTGACGTGTCTGCGATGCGACAGCCTCTCTTTCGATGACGCGAATATTCCCCTCGGTAGGGTGCTTCCCAAACGACGCCAAACGCGTGGGGGCGAGTACGAGGTCACCATCGGAGTGCAAAACTCTGGGGGAGCCGAAGCGGAGAGGGAGATCATGTTCAAAGTATTGTCTGAGCTGTGCCATGACACTCCGATGATCACTATCGACGATCCTCTGTGGGGGATTTTCAATGAGCTGATCACTGCGTTCCCGGTACCAAGTCTAACTGCTTCAATGATTGGTATGTGAGCTTCTGCACTGTATGTTCCGTTACACTGCTAACCAGAACCACCGGTTCAGCCTACCCAAACATATATAGGTTTAGCGACGAAGTGTTTGGAGAGATTTCTCTGGCCATGGGCGGGGGAGCGAAAATAGTCATATGGAAAATCAACGACGACCAGAAACTTGCCACCGAGGCGGAACTTCGGACTAGTAATTGGGTCGCGTTCGAGACCATATTGGTCAATCACCGGATACACATGACCATGAAGTTTAGCAATTGGGACGCCTTCAGCCGGATGCTCAACGCAGTGTGCATCGGCATGCTGTTCCCTCATCTACTCGAGTCCGGTCATCTTTCCCTCGTGTACAAATCATATAGACTTGACACCAAGGGGAGCTTCAGGAGGTGGAAGCCGCACGTGCTCAAGCTCAGAGGGCACGACATCAAACTCAAGCCATCTATGGTGTTCGAGCTTCTGGAGCTGTGCAAGGACGACGAGGCACAACATGTATATATACATGACCTTTTGCGGGCAGACTTGGATGCCGTTTCCGAGCATGATGCTCAAGACGAGTAAGTAGCTCCACTGTCCAGCTACCCCTCTCGTTACGCCGCCGATAAAGCATGTGGATTATGTTCATATAAAAAGTGTGGCAATTTAATGTAAGCTATAACCTAACCAAATCCAACGATGAACTATTATAATTTGCGTACATTACCTACCAAGACGACACGAAGACTCTCGAGTCCGCAACTAAGATGAAAATACACACATACAGTAATTATGAATAAGGATGGTGGCGTGTTTTTGACCGACCTCCACTCCTTGCCCTGCGCCCCAGACCGTACGGCGGCCAGCAAGATCCCGACTAGAATACCGCAGAGCGCAGCTGGTACCCAGCCTCGTCCTCGTCCTCGTCCTCCGCCTCCTCCTCCAACTCGCCCACCTGGCCGGATACCTTCGACGAGAGCGTGTACACGCCGTCCGGGCCCTCCTTTCCCGTGTTGTACAGCCCGAGGCTGCGCTGTGTCTGGCCCGCGGCAATGCGGTCGTCGATGCGGCGCATCGCGAGGCCCTCGAGGCGACCGAACTCGCGGTTGAGGCGCGCGACCTCCGCGCCGACGGTGCCCTGCACGCCCGCGCGCAGCCGCTCGATCGTGATGTTCTGCATCTTCGTCAGGTTCTTGAGCACCGCCGACGAGCGCTGCCACAGCTGCGTTGTCGTGTCCTCGCACTGCCCGACGAACTCGCCGAACTTGGACTGCAGGTACGCGGTCTGCTGTGTGCTGTACTCGTCGATGCGCTGCAGCGCGAGGTCTTCGAGCGCGGTGGTGCTGCCTGGGCGGTGGCGACGGCGAGCACGCGGAGCGGACGGGCTGGCCTACAGAGTACCGTTAGTCGCGTATCGAGAGGGAGGCGCAAATATCTGTACCTCTGCGTTGACGGGTGCACCTTCCGTCTCGTCGACGTCAAATTCCAGCCTAGCACGCTTGGCAGCCCTCCTCTCGCCAGATTCGCTGTCTGCGCATGCCGCCGCCGCCGCCGCTTCTCTTCGCTTTCCTTTATTTCCGCTCGGCACTTGCTCCTCCGGCTCTACAGTCTGCAGCCCTTTGTCGACTCTCTCATTTTCCGCTGTCCCTTGTCCGCTGTCCGCATACTCTCCGCCTGCATCCTGCCCTTCGGACACCTGTTCTTCGGGGGCTGCGCTCGTCTCCACTCCCTGATCCACCATTTGCGCCGGCCGTCTCTCCCGCTCCTTCGCAAGCTCATCCACAACCCGCCCAACAGCCTCCTCCACCCGCCGCCGCACGATGCCCTCCACCCGCGCCTCTGCCCGCCGCGACGCCCCCTCGACGTACCGCTCCATCGCCTTCTCCAGCTCGCGCCGCTGCTCCGCGCCCTCGCGCACGACGAGCGCGCGCAGCTCGCCCATCTGCTGCTCCGCCCACCGCCGCTCCTCCTCGCGCACGCGCCGCGCCTCCGCTTCCCGCAGCTCTGCCGCCGCAAGCAGCGCCGCGTCCTGTGCCTGCGCCTGCCGGCCCCCCTCGAGCGACCCGAGCGCCGCCTCGAGCGTCGCGAGCCGCGTGCCCAGCGCTGCGAGGTGCGGCTCCATCTGCGCGGCGAATTGGGTGGCGAACGCGTTGCCAAGAGCGAATAGGTCAGGGCTCGCTGTGGAGGGGCGCGGGGGAGGCGGACGGGGCTGGGGCTGAGGCTGCGGCGCGGACGTCGGTGGTGGTGGGGCGGCTGCCGTGTGTACCAATGGTGATGGTGTCGCCTTCGGGGCGGCCTTGGCTGATGTTCGCGTAGGCGCAGATGCAGCGGTGGGTACAGCGGTAGGTACAGCGACAGGGGTAGGTACGGCAGTAGGGATGGGTGCAGCGGTAGTGACACGTGTAGGTACAATGCAAGGGGTGCGTACAGCAGTAGGGGTGGGTGCAGTCGCTGCCGACGGTGGAGGCGCAGCGGTAGCTGTGGGTGCAGCGACTACCGGCGGCACGGACGCGGTCTTCGCCACCGGGCCCGGGCTCGGCGAGCGCGTGAGGTCAATGACCACGTCGTCCGCTGCCATCGTCGGCCGCGCCCCCGCCGGCGCAGGCCGCCGCGCGCCCTCGTCCGCCTCGGCGCGCTTTCGTTTCGCACCGAGAGGCGTGTTTGGCGAGCCCGCGCTCGTCGGCGGCGTCGTGGCGAGCAGCATAGGCGACGGCGAGCGCGACGCGGAGCCGAGCGAGGTAAGCGCGCTCAGCGGTGAGTCGGTGTCCGCGACGGGCGGCGCGGCGGTGGTGTCGACGCGGAGGCGCGTCTTGCGCTTAGTTGCCGGTGCCGCCGAGGATGACGCTTGTGCAGTGGTGGTGGAGGATGTGGACCGAAGCGGGCGACTGGATCTGGCGCTCGATGTGGCGGCGGCGCTGGTGGAGGCCTTGGCGGCCGGTGTGATCGACGACAGGACTAGGACGGTGCGAGCGTTGACAGTGACACCTGAGCCCGAGGGCTTCTGAGCTGCGCTTGCAGGTGTTGCTGTAGACGTGGATGCCTGTGTCTCCCGTGCAGGAACGTGTTTTCTCGGGACGCGCTTATGCGGATCTGGCCAGACACAGACGGCCGGGGTGTACACTGAGGATGTGGCAGCGGTGGTGGTGAGGGGTATGGCGGTAGCTGCAGACTTGCCTTGGCTGGCGGACGTGATGGCCTGGACGGTTGTCGCTTCCCGCACGGTCGCAATTTGAGGCGTTGGGACAGCGGTCGGCGCCGTCTTCGCAGGCACGGAGGTTTTCGCCCCCGCAGCCAGAGCGTTCACGGCCGGAACGTTCGCCGCGCTGCCCGATGCGTTTGACGCCGTGCCAGTGGCCTGTTTCTCAACAATCTCCCCAGGCTCGGGCGCGCTCGTGTCCAAGCTGCACGTCCGCCTGTTGGCCTTGCATATGTTGCAAGCGACGCCCCACTTGTCTGTATGGCATTTGGGCCGCACGAGCGGCCGCGAGCCCCAGCTGCGCGGCTCCGGCTCCTTGCATTGGTCGCACGTGGGGCGCGGGAGCTACCGTAGGTTCTATCAGCATCGAGCAGCCCGGCAAGATTGAGAAGGCGCACCGAACAGTTCCGCTTCTTCTTCACGCATTCGACGCACGGCTCGTCCTTCTTTGCCGTACATCTGGCATTCATCTGCCGGCAGCGGTAGCAGACAAGGCTGCAGCTCCATCCGCTCGCGGCGCACTGTGAGCACTTTTCCCCCAGCACCTTGGTGGTGCACGTTCTCTTGTACATCGTGCACATGGCACATTTCGGGTCGATTTCTGTCTCACCGGCTGGAATTGGGCCTATGGCAGACGTAGAGGGGGCGGTGGAATTCACCCCAGATGCAGTAGCCACCGACGCCGAGGTGGATGGCCTGGGTGGCAGAGATAGGTTGGGAGGCCTGGCCGGAGATGGGACGGCACGCGACAATACGAGTGCGGCTGGTGGCGGAAGCGGCGGCGGCGGGACGGCCGGGGGCACCGGGCGTGGCGGCGCAGGGGTAGGACGCGGCGCACCTGTGACATGACTGCAGTTGCGGCCCCAGCTCTTGCAGTGGACGCACTTGTCGTCCGGCACAGAGCGACATGGCAGGTGTCGGGCGATGCAGTCGTTGCATGGCAGTTTCCTCAAATCTTTGAGCCTCTGAGCCGTCAACGCTTTACCACCTCGTCACTCTGTATGTGTGCAGGGCGTACCTGCTCTCCAGGCAAAGCGTGTATGTTCATGTCGACCGCTTGTGTACCGAGGGTCGGTTTGCTATAAGCGTTCGCCAGCTAGCGACTGCTGTGTACTGCCTAGCAAACCGCTCTGAACGCAGCGAACAGCAGCAGCTCGAGCCTACAACAGCTGCGGGTAGCGTGCAGAGCTGAGCCAGTTGGCGGTCGAGACAACGAGTGACCGTGACTGAGGTGACGCCTCCGCGAGCTGTCACTTCACGTGACAGATGTGACGTCGACATGCACTTCACGAATGCACATACAAAAGTGCACTATTGGGATCACCTCGTCTACAACTACGGACAACACCTGATAGCCTAGCGTTTTCCAAGAATATGATACGCCTTAACAGCTGGGGCAGCGGAGAAATGCTTTTGAAACGGCTAGTCGGGAAGGGCAAGCTTAGGATCATCACTCCCAGAGCAATGTTCCTCCTCAAGCTCGAAATTAAGCTACGATGTGCACAATTCGTTTATCTGAGATAGTCCTACTGGATTAATGCGTCTAATAATGATGTCAGTAATACCATACGCGAGAAGTTGTTCAACCACCACTTACCCGTTTCTAGTCGGACTACACCGAAATCGCTAAATTTCGTCAGCTATGAAAAGAGGCGAGGGGCGAGATGACGCTCAGCAACTTGAGGATCGTGCTGATTCATAGAGCTACAGCGATCAAGTTTAAAATACAACACATGGTAGCCCTCTCATGCTCGATACATCAGTTTGAGACATGAAGCAGTTTCGGAGATAGCGCTGAGAAACGACACCGAAGGGATCATCCAGCGTCCGGAGGTGAGGGGAATGGTATAGGAAACGGCGCAGGCACCCGAAGCTTCGCCTCAAAGACATGGAATCTCGGGAAGCACCAAACATTCTCGGTCTTCGCATCGAGGTCGCCTTCATCGGATGCGCATACAATAGATGTCCACGGTCGCCAGACATGTATGTCACGTCCGACCTCAAGACTGAGCATCTTCCTGCCCGTCGAAGCGGAGTAATCGTTGAGGCGGAGAAGCGCAGCGACGGGGCCGTAGGGTATGTCGAGAGTGTCGGAATGGAGGACGGTCCCGCGGATGAACATGACCCGTGGAGCGCGTGGGCTCTTCGAGTTGCCTACGTGTTCAGGCGAGGTGCACACGACGTCCGTGACCCGTATCTGAAGCTCGGCCTTCATCGAATGGCCCTTTTTGAGCACGCGAGCCAGGTCTGCCTCCCACAGAAGCTGGCCCGTGTTCGCATCGCTAAGATGGCGCGATGCCTGGTCCGCCAAGCCGCCCCTGCACACACGCAGACACGTCAGCACCCGCCCCGCCACGAAACCACATAACGAACACGTACCGCAGGAACTTGTGCCCCTTCGCCTTGTTCCGCTTCTCGGGACTCTGCTCGAGGCCCCGCGTCATCTCGCGCTCGACGGGGTCCACGTAACCCGTGCCGTGGTGCCGCAGGAAGATCGCCAGGATCTCCGCCGTGCCCTGCTCGGTGCGTATGTCCGTCGCGCGCGCGATCCGCGTCTGCATGATGCTCGTCACCGCGGGCTTCGCGCCGTCGACCTTCCGTTTCGCGAGCGGCGGGGGCGGAGGCAGGGGCTTGAGCACAGGTTTGTTCGGTGGTGTGGACGGGCGCGAGATTCGGGGAGGGTTGAGGATGCTCCGGACAGACAGCTTCGAGGGGCCTGCTACTGGTGGGGCTGGAGGGATCGCGGGGCGGAGTACAGGAGCGCTAGTTATAGGCTTGTAATTTGGCGGCTTCATAAGCCTGACTTCGGGCACAGGAGGTGGGGGAGCTAGTAAAGGAGGTTTCAGGACTCTCAAAGGTTTGGACTTCGATGGAACTGGTGGCATGATGAATGTCTTCGGCCTGTGCACGGCAGTTGAACGCGTTGATTCCGCATGGTCAGACGAAGCAAACGTGTTCTTGAAATCCGCTAGACTAGGGAGTGTGCCAGGTCTCTGCTGTGGCCGTTGTTTACTAGGCGCAAAACCATCTAGACGAGGTCGTTTGGCGGGGCGAGCCTCCTTGTACAGTGCCTGCTATAAGCTGAGCTAAAATGAGATGTGTAGCTGAGTACTTTACCGTAGGGGTATTCTCGCGAGGCATTATTCTGAGGGTATTGAGGACATGAGATGACGCAGGTGGTGGTACTGAACAAGTGCTGATGGCCTCCGTGAGAGCGTCCGTAATTGGTAAGCGCATCAGCTATCGATGTGATCTCGGAAGATGCCGTAGGCACTTCAAGTTGGATCTCTCTTGAGATAGGACCAGTTTTGTGCGTATATTAAAATAAGAAACGCTAAACTACAACAAGGGCAAAGAAGAACGCCGTAAAACTACACAAGGTATTAAAGAACTACATCTAAGTACAGATGAATACGGGGAAGGATTGTATAATTTTGTAGGGTTTTCGTGAGATGTCGTAGGGGAGGTCGTAATCATGAAGGGATCATCGGAGATTAGCGAGGATATGTTACAATATACGAGAACGTAGAAGAGGGAAGTAAAAGTGGGCGTGAATGTAGACCAAACAGACCCCCGTTTACTGTGCTCCCTTCTCGACGCGTCCGGCGGTGTGGACGTCGGTGTACTTGCCCGAGTGGAAGCCAAAGACGTGGTAGTCGACGCCGCGGAGCTCCCAGAGGAAGAAGAACAGGAATGCGGGGCCCGCGAGGATGTCGAGGATGCCGTACCAGATCATCTCCGAGCTGGGCGAGATGACGTTCGCGCCCTCGGCGAGTGCCCAGCAGATCGGGTACGTGATGAGCATGAAGGCGAGGTACGCGGACGAGAATATGTAGCCCTTGCGGAGCGTACCAGCCTCGGCGAACGTGCGGCGGGGTGCTTGCCAGAGGAGGACCCACCTAATAAAAACACGAGTCGGCGTTGAGTTTTCAGAAGTTCGGACTCGACTTACCAGACGTAGGACAAAGCACAGGCACCGAAGACGTAGTAGCCCCACTTGTAGTCGCTGGGGACGAGGGAACCAACCAAGCCGTTGACTACGAGGACAGCGGCGGCGAAGCCAGCCAGGGAGATGTCCGAAACCGACAAGCCAGTCGCGAGCAGAAGCTCAAGCAACAAGAGCGGCAGGCTGATGAACCACTGGATGTAGCGCACATACTACACCATAGAGATGAGCAAGAAGTATTAAACAACTATAGGGATACGTACCCAGACTTGGCGAGTAACACCCTGAGGACGGAATTCGGTGAGGACGGGAGTGGAACCGAGGTCGGAGGCCATGGAGAAGTAGGAGATGGTGGTCGTAAAGAGGATCATGAGAGCGAGCTGGTGGAAGAGACGTTTGCCTCTCGGCCTCTGCGAAGGCTGTTAGTATTGTCATGCATATCGCAGAACTCTGAGCTAACTCACCATGAACGTGAAGACGGACATAACCAACGTAGAGAGTGTCACGAGGGAGAAGGCGGCCCACAGCCAGTCAGAGGCATTGGTGCTGATGTGCTCCTGCGCATCGGGGGGGTTGGAGCCGAGCGCGTCGTTCCTGCGTACAAGCCACTGTGGGACAAACATGGCGGATGTCGAGGACGAGGGAGTGCTTGTGAAGGTGGAGGGAGGTGGAGGTAGGAGGATGGGGAGGTCAGAGACCGCGGCGGGTGTTTAATATACTGGTGAAGCTCAATGAGAGTGAGGAGAGTTCGCGTTGCGGTTCTAAGAATATATACACGGCGGGATGGGGCAGGCACACGATCCACTCCCATCCTCGGGACGCCTCGCGCGACGAGCCAGGCGAAAGCCCGGGTGCCGAGCTCGCCACAGACGTCGACGCGCTGACCGGACCATCCAGAATCCATCTAGAGGCCTCCGTGCTCGCACCTGCCGCGAAGTCGGCCGACACGGCGTCGAGCGTCCTGGGGACAATACACTCCATTCTCGCAGGCTTCGGACACGCGCGTGCGCCACGAGGATCTAGAAGAGGACCGCGGTATTCGATGACTTTCCATGTTCTATGTCCAGCTGAGGTCAGCACTTGGGTAAGCGTACCGAACTTCTCCGGTCCCAAAGGCTATTCTCGCCGCCGAGGATCTCAGGTGCGCGTCCTTATTAGGCAACCGTGGTAGTTTGGCCGCCTCTAGCGCGCGCCACGGTACAAATAGACCGCGTCCAGCCAGCTGCCTGGTGCATCCGTTCGCTGCAAGCTACCCATCGCGGAAGTGGCGAAAGAATAGTGTGTTACGTTTCAACACGCTGGCTATCAAACACAAACTTAGCGATAGTTCATCCGCAATGCTGACTGAACTAAACTTGAACGCTATTACCCTCGTCGACGCGCTTTCCATCTTCCACTCGGACCCGTGTCACCATCCGTAAATCTCAGAAGTGATGCAGGCAGATCAGGGAAGTATAGAATCTTAGGTTAAAGATAGCTGAAGCGTGGTATGCTGAGGGATTTTCCGCTGCTACAAGGGAGTGGGATGAACACATCAGATCAATGTCCGTATGTGGTCGTTCGAGGCGGAGGCACGATAGCAGTAATAGCAGGAGATATGCAGATGGGCTAAATACGACAGAACGATTTACGGAGGGCAAGAGACGGAAGATGACTAGAAATAGAAAAGAGGGGAATGTCCATATGCGGAAACAAAAAAGGGAATGCGTTCTAAAGTTGTTCAGGGAGAGGAGGGTCTCCCGGGTGCTTGGACTCTTCGTTGCCGCAATTTACGACAAAGAGCGTGCTCCGCGACGGCTCAGGAACATGCACCTCCGTGCTTATCGACGAGCTTCGTGCGACGTCGCCACCAGCCCCACCACCTAGACTTGCGGTAGGGCTCCGGCGACTCATCGACCCCGGCTTGTCCTGCGTCTCCTCGGTCTCTCTCGACCCCTCCATCATCGACAGCGTGAGCGACAGCCGCGACGGCCTGCGCTCCCTCGTGAACCCCACCGGCGCGCCGCCGACCTCGACCTCCTCGTCGCCCGCATAGCGCGGCCACGACTGGCGGAACGCCGAGGGCGGCGCGGATTGGCTCTGCGGGAAGAAGTGGCCGGGCGTCGACGGGCGCGACGACGGCTGGCTGTGGCCGGGCTGGATCGCGGTGCCCGCGAAGAACGTCGGCGTCGGCGCGCCGCTGTGCGTCAGCGTGCTCGAGCGCCCGCCCGCCGAGCGCGGCGTGCCGCCCTGCGAGTACACCGAGGATTCGCGCTCCCGCGGCGTCCCCGGGCGCGAGCCCTGCGAGTTCACGCTCCCCACCGCGCCGTAGACGTACGGCCGCCGGGCCATGGTCCCGTCTGGCCGCACGAGGTCGCTGCGGTACGCCATCGGGGGCTCGGGCGTCGAGGCGCGGGAGTACATCCTCCGGCGTCGCCTGGGATCAAGTTAGCCTTGGCAGTTGCGATTTCCAGAAGACGCTGACGTACCAGAGAATCCAGAGGAGGACCACGATGCCGATAAGTCCAAAGAAGCCGCCCAGGATGCCTCCGACCACAGGAGCGATGAGACTCGATCCAGAGGTGTGGCCTGGACCTGCTGATGCGCTGCTGGTGTTGTCGGGGAGGATGACAGACGTCGGCGGGAACGTCGAGGTCATTGTTGTGAGAACCAGCACAACCGAGCCATCCGCCCGCGTGCTTGACAGCGACGCTACAACGACAGACGGCGCCGGAGTGACAAGTGTCGTGAACACATGTGCGGCTGAGGCCTCCGAGACGGTCGAGAGAGGCGGCAAGGTCGGTGTCACTATAGTCGTTGATGTTGTGCCCGATTCCGAGACGGGCGTGGACGATGACGTAGTCGGGACGCTCCCTGCAGCGGGCTGGACGCTAGAACACGGGCCGAAGAGCGTCGCCGTCGGGGAGAATTGCGTGAACTCGTAAATGACTTGCACCGGGACCTGGATGGTTGTGATTCCGCCGGCTGGATAGACGGGAAAAGGATGTCAACAATTCCAAGCAGATTGACCTGCACGCAACGGGAAGGCGCAGATCGTAGGCATGGGCGAAGCAGAACAACGCGATAATTTTCCGACAGCGCACAACAACCAAAGTGCTGCCTTACAATACATAGGCTTGTAATAGCAGGACTTTGTACGTCCCTTCGTCGCGAATTGTCCAGAGGATGGGAGTAGAAGTGAAAAGAGTCAAGTAAGGTTGCTCACCATCCACCGTGCTCACCACGGGTATGTCCACCGGGATACAGACATCAACCCCTGACACATCCGTCGCCGTAATATCTGGTGATGGCGTAGCGCACACTTGAGTCGATACAGTCGTCAAGACTGGCAGGATTGTCGTGACACTCTCCGAGAACGTGCTGGAGGTGCTCGTGGATGCGATCGACGTATAGAGCGTCGCGGTGGGCGTCGGAGAGCACGCCATACGCTGCGCAGGCGCGCCGGTGCGACCTGTGGCCTGAGGGCCCGTCGAGTAGGATAAAAGGGGAGGAAGCCTGTAGCTGGTAGCGACGGGGACAGGCTGCCGTTTCTCAGCGCCTCGTGGCGGGGCAAATGAGCTAGTAAACCCCTCGACGTATCAGGCGTGCATTTCGTCGCCCTTATCGCGAGCGGCGGCGACGACGACGACGCGCGCGGCGGTGGCCAGAATATTCACAGAAAATAGCGAGGTAGACAGTGAGGCGGCGTACGGCAGCGTCCTCGCGGGAAGCGTCAAGAGCGAGCTGCTGCCCTTTCTCCGCCATGCGATCTTAGCCGCGTTCCCTCACCTGACTTGTGCCTTCACCCTGATTCTATTCTACTCTCGGCTGCTCATTCAAACCCTCTCGACGACGCCTCGCGATGTGGTCAGTGCGCCGAATTGAGGGCTCCGCGTCCCAGGATCTGCGTTGTCCGGCGACCACGACTCTGCCAGCGTCGTGATGACCCGACCCTGGTGCAGCGAGTCCTACTCTCCTTCCGCTCTATGACCCGGTTACCGACGCGCTATTCTCATCCAGCAAACATATCCTCAACGCGCAAGTGTCCATCCGCGCTCCGTGCTGCAAGCAGTGGTTCGACTGCGCCGAGTGCCACGCCGAGACCCAGGATCACCGCCTGCGCAAGACGACGGAGATGGCGTTCTTGTGCAAAAAGTGCAAGAAGGCGTTCCGCAAGGACATGGTCAACTACGAGGAGAGCGACGAGTACTGCCCCCACTGCGATAATCACTACGTGCGTCTCCCGTTCTCGTGCACCCCTTGCTGTTTCCTCCTGTTCGCGACCCTGCCTCGACCGCTCTCCCTACAGCGGCAAGTTATTCCTGCCCTGTGCTATGCACCTTCTTTGATCGTTATTAGTGGAACCTCACAAAGCCGCTCTTGTGTGGGCTGAGTGGGTATATGCGTCCCGTTTGGGAGCGCTCATGAAGACTTGGGGGTATCCCGGATATACCATCCCCAACCAATCTGCATCCCGCTGTCGTCCATGATATTTGGAATTATGACTTCCCGGACACTGTGATTCACAGGACAAACTCTGTTTGTGGTTCGAAAAACCAATCCACGGACTTACTCCCAAGCCAAGGAATGACCCCCGCGTCTGCACCCGTGCTCGCGGGAAGGGAGATAGTCTAATCCTACGCTTCTTTGTTACTCTCCCTGACCCGTCTACACGCCTTACAAATGTGCCGCTACATTGACACTGACACCGGTCTAATGGCTGTAGGTTATCCAGGCAAAGACGCCTCAGGCTGCGCTGGGCTTAGAAGGAGATGATCCCCGTATTAATGCCCGGTACGTACGAATGACTCGTGTTGGTGGACGATTCATGTTCTAAATCTAAATCACTTCGCCTATTGCAGGATGCTCAAGGACGAGCGCGTCAAGGAGGATCAGACCAAGACTATATTCGCCCAAGATGCAAGCGTGCGGCTAGGATAGACGGTTCACGCTTCCGTTTTCGCTATGTCCCTGTCCATTATCGGCTATGCTGTCGTATTACCACTCTGCAATCGTGTTATTGTTGTCCGTCATCTCTGTCAGCACGCCGCCTCTGGAGCGGGACGACCTCCGGTGCATCGCGGACGCCCAGGAATAACCCCGCCAAGCGGTATCCATATTCAGCGCATACTCTATTCCATCCCACAGATCCCCAAAACCTTGTCGAGCGGATGGTGGTATGTTCGTTCCCATTCAGCAGCGCATATTGTGCGCCTAGTGCCGCTATACTTGGCCACGTTCTCCTCACGTTCTAGCAGCCTTCTCGATACACTGGCCCGCTCTAGAAGCCTGGTCCGTTCGCCTTACGTGTACCCTCGTATCCGAATACATGGGCGACCCTCTGCCGATGGGAGGGCAGGTCGAACGGTGACTCCGGAGGGTTCGAGAGCCTTCGTCGTTTGGAGGGTTCACGGATGGTTTGTGCGTGGGTCGGAGCGAATCATCTGTGATGCCCGGTTGGTGAGTAATCTATGTGCCCTATCCATAGTCAGCTGCTTTCGCCTACCAGTCTACAGCGTGCTAGAACTTCCTCACGGGTGATTGAGTTTCATTCTCCTTGTTTCGGGGCGCACCGTCTCTCGACCGCGTGCGAGCGCCGGATATTCGGACGATCGGAGGCGCGAATAGCACTGTGCGTATTCCTGGTATCCTACCTCTTTTGCTCCCGGTGGCGGACAGCAGTGACTTCTCAGTTAGCTCACGCTGCGGCCCCGCCACAAAGTACGGGACGTACGGATTTACCGGATTTACCTTGGCATTTTTTCTCAGCAGAAGCAGCGGCGGCTTTGTGGCGCCCGACGAAACCCGCGTCTGGCCCGTCCGAGGACCGACGTCCGACACCGAACAAGGCTGACGAGAATATCATGACACTGCCACCTTCCCACTGCCCCGGCATCTCGCGCCTGCATTCATCTCATGACGCAACACGCGTCCGCCGTGAGTGAGCAGGGCGCTCTGCGCTCACCCTGCGGGCGTAGGCAGGCCTCACGGCCTCTCCAGGTCGCGCCCACCGATCCGAACCCGCCTAGCTGACTGGGATGCGCAAAGAGGCCGGGTGTCCCTGTTTGTCCCGCCTATAAAGCTTTGTCCCTCCCTGCTTCCAGTCCTCAGTGTTCTGCTCACCCACTTCACAAGCTCTCTTCGGAGTCGCCTCACACCCGCCACTACTCCCCAACCACCTCCTCCGCAAAGCAGCAGCTATGGGAAACCACGCTCTGGACCTCAACCCCCCTAACGCTGAGCTTCACCTCTCCACCAATGGCTCGGACTGGTTGTGGGCGGCGTTCTCCCTGATCGCCACCGCGCTCCTGGTCGTTGTTTGCTTGGACTTCCTCGTAAGTATCATCTCCTGCGCTCGACTAGGAATGGCATGGCTCACAGGTATCGTATAGCGTCCCCGCGGTACCCGGCTTTTCCACCAGCTCGCCATCATCATCCTCACCACGTCGTCGCTTGCCTACTTCTCCATGGCCTCTGACCTCGGTGCCACCCCCATCTCTGCCGAATTCCGTGGCGATGGTGCCAGCCGCCAGATCTACGTAAGTCTTCGAGTATACATTATTACATGAGCATGCCTAACCTCAATCTGCAGTATGTGAGGTACATCCAATACTTCATCAACTTCCCGTTGCTCCTCCTGTCGGTCCTCCTTGGCACTGGTCTGTCCTTGTCGGACATCATGACCACCCTCTTCATGGGCGCCACCGTTGTTATCTGCGGCTTGGTTGGTGCTCTCGTCCACAGCACCTACAAGTGGGGCTTCTACACCTTCGGCTGCGTCGCTCTCTTCTACGTCTGGTAAGCTTCACATCCCCGCAGCCTCAATACTGTGTTGCTAACATCATATCTCCTTAGGTACGTGCTGCTCCTGCACGGACCCCGCACCGAGTTCGCGGCTGCTGGTGCCTTCAAGTCGGGCTACCTGATGTCGGCCAGCTTCCTGTCGTTCATGCTCCTCACGTACCCGATCTGCTGGGCCCTCGCGGAGGGCAGCAACGTCATCACCGTCACCTCGGAGATGATCTGGTACGGCATCCTCGACGTGATCACGGGCCCCGTCTTCCTGCTCTTCTTCCTGTGGCAGCTCCGCACCGTCGACTACGAGAGCTTCGGCTTCTCGAGCGGCAAGTACACCGACACGACTGCCGCGGTCGCGCGCCCGACCAAGGCGCAGGAGGCCGGCGCCGTCTGAGGTCGCTCCCGCCGCGCGCAGCTTGACGACTACGACTCTCTTTTTCTTCCTTCACGACCCGGTCGCGTTTTGACTCATGCCCCGCTCACGATCCTCTCACGGTGTACCTTAGTGTGCTCCTGTTGTACTACTCTTCTGTAATACTTGCCCACCGCCTACTACACTCCACCCATGACTTCCTTGTTGTTCGCTATAGCCTCTTTTATTAATTGAGATGTAATTAATTTGGCCTCCCACCTTCGCAATTGCATTCTCGACCTTAACTGTCACCACTCGTTGAGTCTGCAGTATCAAGTGCGTTGATTGGCTGAAAACGAATCTCTGCATTGTCGACGACAGTCTGCAGTCAGGGGGTTGTCTTGCATGGTCGACGATAGGGAGTTCGATTATATGATAGTGTTTCAGTACAATATAACGGCGCATAAAGCTACACGTAAAGAACGAGTCACAAGACAGCCGGGAGCGCTTCTCACTCGCAAGCAGACATATTGGAGGGATCCCAGCACGGAGATCGTTAGTCGTCGAACGCAGTCCCGTCCATCCGGACACCCATGCTCTGCTTGATATCCATACCCAGTAGCTTCATTTTCCCGACCTGCGCACCGGCCCAATCAGCATAATCGTCGCGTGGACCCAGAAGAGAGCATACCTCGACGCGCTCGGCCTGCACCTTGCGCAACTCCTCGAGCTGCTCCCGCGTAATGAACGTGTCGCTCTCCTTGGCCTTGCGCTTGTGCGAGCTCTGCAGCGCGCGGAGGTCGGCGTTCGGGTCGTACCCGTCGTCCTGGGGCGGGAGGTACTCGCCCGCGCGCAGGGCGGTCATGCGGGCCTCGTACGAGGCGATGTTGTAGAACTTCTCGTGTGGGAGCGTTGCTGGTCACTGCGTCAGCGGTTTTATCAGTGAACAAGTGAAAATGACGTACCAGTGTTGAAATCTTCTACGAAGCGGGCGAATTCCTTCTTCGTCCGGTCTTTGGAGATGGTCTCCGGGTTGATCTTTTGCTCCTCAACCAGCCATGCACGGAATTCGGCTTCTTTGTGGTAGAGACTGAAGGCGTTAGCGTTTAAGAAACCACACATTGCACAGCAACTCACTCGGCCTCACTGATGATCCCATATTTCCCCCACTGGTGACCTACAGCGGCTGTCTTCTTCTGCTCGAGGTCAGCATGAGTTATGACATGAGAATCTGTTCACACACATACCTTTCTCTCCTTTTTCTCCTTCTTGCGTTGTTTCTTCTCCCTGTCCTTACTCCTGCTCCGCTTCCGCTTGTGGTGCTTGTGCTTCCTCTTCTGCCGCCTCTCATCGGAAGAGCTGGATGAAGAGCTGGACACAGAACGTGAACGGGACCGCGAGCGCTTTCTGTCTTTCCTTCTGCTCCTGTGCCGATCGTGACTCAAAGAGCGTGAGCGAGAGCGCGACCTTCTCCTATGGCGCGAAGGGGACCTCGAGCGTCGTGGTGAAGCGGACCGCCGTCGGGCAGGGCTGCGAGAACGGCGCGGGGAGCGGTACTCTCCTTCTTCTCTTTCTACACGAGAGCCCCTGGTTTCATACCTGCCGGAGTCACGCTCTCTAGACAGCGCACGTCTATCATCTCGATGCGCCCTGTCCCGGGACCTGCTGCGACTTCGATCTCTACGAGGTCTGTCGTCTGCCCTGCTTGACATAGTGCGAGATGAATCCTAACAATGATTAGCTATAGCATACAGAGACGTCGCTGAGAGGCGCACAGTACCGTCTGAGGCCGCAGACTTGAGCTGGGGCAAACGGTGGTGGTGGGTCGAACGTGGAGAGCTCGCGCCACAAAGCCGTAGGATCTCCGCCCTTCCTGAACGGGCGATAGGGCGCATCAGCGCTGCGACACGTGGCAATTCCCGGACATGGTGTTTCCACGTCGCGCTCAGCTCGTCGACCATGACGGCCATGGAGTTCCTCAACCAAACCTACATCGCGCTCAGGGGACCGACGGGCGCACCGCAGACTGCCACCGACGCCATCGCGCGTCTCAGCGACCGCCTCAGCCCTGCAACCCTCCTCGCCGACCGCCGCGCAGCAGTCCTTTCGCTGAAGGGCCTTGCCCGGGACTGCAGGGCGGACGTCGGAGAGCGCGCGCTGCCCGGGCTACTCGAAGTGCTGCAGAACGATGCAGAGGTGGACTCGGATATCGGCAAGGCTGTGTTGGACACGCTCAATCTGCTCTGCGAGGTCAACGAGGACGCGTCGGCGCAGGCAAAGGAGCTGAGCTTCAAGCATACGGACCAGGTTCTTTCTACGGAGGCTGCGACGCACAAGCTATTTGCACTCCTCTCAGACCAGTCTTTCTATCTCAGACTTGCCGTGCTGCAGTATCTCGTTACGCTGCTTCAGAATCGAAGACAGGTCGTGCAGGGCTACTTCCTCAAGGCACCTGTGGGGCCTACCACCGTGATAGCTATACTGGATGAGAGGCGGGAGATCATAAGAACAGGTGCGCTCTACACTTCTAGTCAGTTACGATGTCCTCACGCCAATCGTCGGTAATCCTAGAGGCTTTGACTATGCTACAGCTTTTACTGTCACAAAATCCTGATATCCAAAAGATTCTGGCCTTCGAAGGCGCGTTTGAGAAACTCTTCAACATTATCGCGCAGGAAGGCGGCGTGGAAGGCAGCGTCGCCGTTCGAGACGCATTAACATGTGTAGATAACCTATTGAGATATAACCCCTCCAACCAGGTAGCTCTCTCTAATGGACTTCATGATGATTACCCTCAAATATGCTCTAGAGTTACTTCCGAGAAACGCCTCTTCCGCCTGTCTTGCCTTCACTGCTGCTATTCCCGCCGTCGCTGCCGCCGCATGAGCCTACGCCTCAGAACTTCGCACTTCAGTTCTGGGACCCTCCGCAAAAGCGTGCAAATGCTATTCTTGTGGTGGGGATTATGGGTATTCTTGTTGGCTCGAAGGGCGGAAGTGTAAGCCGTGATACTGTATCTGTAACGTTGTGCTTACTTGTTACCTTCAGCCTGAGGAAACCTTCGCTTTCTGTCGTTGCTTTGTTGAGCTTGGTCTATCGAGCAACGCCCCGGCCGCAATCAAGACACAGGTCCGTGTATTCCTGTTATCTTTGGGGCCCTACTCAATGTGCTGAATTAGGCTTTGCGTCTCCTACCAGTCAACTTGACCATTCCGCTTCCATCCATGACAATCACACCTTACATCCCGGTGCCTGAAACGAACGGTGAAGAATGGGATCGTCTAGACCCCGCTTCCGCGCTGGACGCCCTCGTGGAACTGGTCTTGCATGGCGAATATAATGGCGTACTAAACATGAAGCGAACACGGGACAGCATGGAGCTGCGGAGTGCTGCTCTTGGAGTCTTCCAGGTACATGGTTAGCTAACTAGTTGTTTCGTGCGCTGACAAGTTCTGCAGAACTTCGTGCAGAAGGGCGAGATAAGGGAGGCCATTGTCCAAGCGATGGTACCCATCGAGGGTAGACGAAACGTTTATCTTCCCCAGGCTGATACTAACCATGTTATAGGGGCTACAGAACGCCCACCAATAACTCCTTTACTCCAATCTCTCATTGCTCTCCCGACATCTCCATTGGATGTGACAACAGTCACCTCCACTCATCTCTCCACACTTCTCTTCGCCGATCTCGTCCGGTTCTCCTCCCGTGCCAAAGCCCTCGCGCGCAGCATCATCCCGCAGTCCCCTTCCGATGCCCACAACCCCGGCAGCTTCTTCGTGCCCGCAGACGGCGGACCTGCACCTGCGCCTGTTGCAGAAGAAGAGCCCGAAGAAGACGAGCAGCAGACGCTCCTGCAGATCTTGAGCGAGCACCTGTCGCTCGCATTGCTGTCGCGGCGGCGCGCGGACACGTCGGAGCGCGAGGCACGGGAGTGGGACCGGCTGATCGTGGGCTACCTGTGCTTGTTCGTCCAGTGGCTGTGGGAGGACCCGCCATCCGTTCGCGAGTTTTTGGAGGCTGGTGCGCTGGGCATGGTAGGTTCTCATTATCCTACACGCGGAGATTTGATTTCGAACATATTTTGTAGCTCGTCGAACCAATTAACCAGATGCCAGAGTCGGATCCTATTATTCCCGGTCTCTGCGCTTTCCTACTTGGTCTTTGTTACGAGTTCAACAGAGAGCCAGGCGAGATCACGCGGTACGTCTCCCTCTCCGATGAGCGTACCCTTGGACTGACGTATCACAGCAACACGATATACCCCATTCTCACCCGTCTAGGTATCGACCTCCTCGTCGGTCGTATCACTCATATGCGAGACGACGATCGGTTTAAGGCTGTCGGTCCTGACACCTTCGTCTTGCCCTACCCAAGCCAGAGTATTGCAAACAGCGAAGGCGAAAAAGAGGGAGAAGTCTGGTTCGACTGGGCATTCGTGGACTTCTGGAAGTCGAATTACTGTGCGTAGGCTTAGTTCCGGGTCAAATCTTTGTAGGCTAATTCATTTGCAGATACGATACAAAAGGGTATTTCTGCGGATCCTAAAGCGCCGCCTCCGTCTGCAGGTATGTCAAACCACTCGATTCGTTTCAGGTCATTGGTTCTTACATCCTACAGGCCAAAACTCTGAGACTCTGGCGTTGGTCGCTTCCCTACGTGAGACAGTCCAAAGACAAGCACAGGAAATTGAAGCACTGCAGAGTCAGCTCAACGAGTCGTCCACGAATGCCGCAGAGGCAAGTCCATCGCCAGCCTCTCTATGGCTCCGAACTAACCTAGGATATTAGGCCGATCAGCTCCGCGCTGAGCTCGCCGAGGCGAAAGAGGAGCTGAAGGTGTCTGAGGAGAAGAGACAAGACGTCGAGAAGGAGCAGGAAGATCTCCTCGTGCTTCTCGACGAGCTGAACGGCAAGCGAAGGCGCGATAAGCAGCTGATGCGCACCGCAGGCATGGACGTTTCAGAGGACGAGGAGGAAGAAGAGGCAGAAGTAGAAGAGGAGTGAGCACTTCCGCGGTGACGTAATCGGAACTCTCTGTATTGGAGCTGAGCAATTCAACCATTCTATTATACTATTATCTACATCCTGACGTGAACATTGAGAATATTGAGATCTGGATATCTGGTCACTGGCAGGCATATTTGGATATGCTCGGTGTTGGAGACCCGAAACCCCAACTACTGCGCGGTGGGCGATGTAGCCCAGAGTCAGGTGCTGGTATGCGTACAGAAAGATCCATTGATGCCCATCCACATCATTCCAATCTTTAAGCGCACATATCTGCTGCCCGGTCGTATATGCAGTTGAAGTCTGCCGTGACCAACCCCCGGGCCTCTCCAAGAGTCAACATCATCCTCTACGCAGTTTGAGAATCCTTTCTTGCTACGCCTCTATCATGCCTGAGCAAACCATATCTTGTACACCCCCTGCCTATCTTCTTCCAGGTTTCGAAGTCACGGTGTCTCTGGCGCACTCAGCTGGTTCCGTCCCCGCTACAATTCTACTTCGTTTACCCTTCACATGGAACCAGGTGGTTCTGTGCGAGCTCAAGTCGGGGACCAAAGCACACCCGCACTCTCTATACTGTGGGACGCGCTTCGCTCTCAAAATCTCCGATCCTCGCTACCTTCCTAGACCTCGTGAAGATGCGCCACAGTGGTCATACGCCACAGAGCGGGAAGCCTTCCCCTTGCACAAGGGTCAACTGACCTAGTGGACTATAGCGCTAGGTCCTGATTTCGTTGGTCTAGAGAACTGGAAAGAGTTCTACTTCCTCATCTGCAAGACGTACCAGACCAGCGGGGTTGAGGCGTACCAGTGCCTTACACCACTCTGCAGTCGCGAGGTCACGGCAACCTCGACCTCTCCATCATAGATCCTGAGCGGGCGGTTTACCCCCCTGCGATCCTCATCGAGTACATCGACAACGCAGTCACGTTCAAAGAAGTCGACGTTCGTCTACTCGACCATGCTCTCATCCGGTCGTTCAGAGTCGGTGCCATCGACATTATGGGGTCGTTGGGAGTGGGCAACAATGACTTGAAGCCTGGGAACTTTCTTCTTGCACCTGCTTGCAAACCGTCGCGAATACTCTTGATTGACTGGGCAAATGCAGAAATTCGGGGCCACATACTTACTACGGACGAGCAGTGGGAGGAGTATGTGGAGACCAACGGAGCCACGGAATGGTTGACTGGGGGGAAGTTCAGCGCTGCAGGTCTCCCTTCCCTGTTCCTCAGGCTCCGTTCTGAGTGTTAACATCGTAGTTGAGCTTTCTCAGGACTGTTTTATTTTTATGATAGATAGTGCTGTACGAAACGTAATTATCACGTCCATGTACAGATGGGCTAGTTGCACATATTTATCTCAGCAGGGCTACTAGTTCCTAATCCACATGCTGAAGACACAATAATTTTACTAGCCTAGCAGGGCCATGCTGGCCAATTACGATTTATGAAAGAGTTTGTGGATGCGTGTTGATTAGCACTACATTGCC
>KN840607.1:5695-56006 GCA_000832265.1 Phlebiopsis gigantea 11061_1 CR5-6 | reverse complement strand
TAGATGCTGTCACCCATAGCAATTAACCGCGTGCGTCACTCTTAGGTCACATCAAGTCACAGTTGGTCACATCACGTGAATGTCATGTGATAGTGGTCATTTGTGCATGAGCTCTACCTTAGATGTCTGGTTCTCGGCAGTTCGGCTACAATCAAGTCAAGCGCTTCAGCCGTCGCATCGCCAATCTTGACGTCCAACGTCTGAGCTTTCGAGTACTGCAGCGCCGCGGAAAGGTATTCGGTGTCGGCAGGAAGTTCTATCCGAGTCCAGAGGGAAGGCGTGTGCAAAACAATCTCTCGCCATCGCCTACACACTTGGGTAATGGACAATATGACGCACTCGGGTTTGTCGTACGAGCTGAGCACGTAGAATTCCAATGCGAGGATGAGGACTTCCACGGGCAGACGCGAGACGGCTGCCAACGCATTAGTATACTCTGCGTGCCTACGGAGAACGGCTGATTTGTTCGCGTCTGTGTCCTTATTCGACAGTAGTCGAAGCATGCCCGCTACATGAACGGTCAACATATTGTGCTCTGCTGTATTCATGAGGAACAGGACTTGCTAGACTTCCGCTGGACACTTTTTTCCATGTCTACGTAACACGGCTGCCTAGTCAAACAAAGATTTGCACCCACGCGTGGAGAATAGGTCGTTGAAATGGAGGAGGAACTGTAGCTGGTAGTGTTGGGTTAGTAGAGCAGGCAGCTGTGGCGACTGTCTGCATGTCGGGTATGAGTGGCACATACGGAATTCAGCTTGCAATGGAACGCCGCACTGAGTTTTGACCTGTTAGATAGGTATATAAATGGGAATATGGAGATACGATATATAGTACTGCTGCGGGTAGCGTCAAGGGGGGAGGATAGTGGGCAGGAGCAGGGCAAGGCAGCTCGCGACACGCCACAAAGCCGGGGTGCTAACGCCGCCACGTGGCCACAAAAGGCTCCTATGAAAATGAAAATATTTAGTATCCGTAGACGTCCAACTCTCGTGCTTCCATCCCCGTGGTGCACGGTGAAGCCCCTTCTCCGACGCTTTCGATGGCTCTACGCAGCTGATCTAGCTGCACGGCTTTGTGAGTAGAGCAATGTTCGGAATGTTTTCACATCCCGACGGCGATTTAACCGCAGGCTCTTCAATACAGCCCATAGACTTCTGATGTATTGAGCCTACACACGACGGCGTAATCAAACCCTGAACCTCGATAATTTGTTTTCAAGATCTGTTGAGTCTAGATGATACGCTTTATTGATCAAAGATAGTACTGGAGGAAAGTCACTGATTGGCCCCCAAGTACACAAGCATGCTGTCTGGCAGTGTCGAACCTCGCGGCGAACAAGACACCGGCCCGCCCGATATTGCAAGAAGCAGTACCCCAGCGCACCTGGTGCATCCCGAGTTTTCTCCTGACCACCCTTCACCTGATGGACTTCTACTGTTCCTTAAGAAGCATCGCGCGAACTTCAGCCGAGTATATAACGCCACTTGGACACAATATCGATAGGTTGACTGCCTCCCTCCTGGACAGCAACATCATGAGGTTCAAGACGCTAGCCCTCTTGTTCGCCGTGGCTGGCCTTGCAGCCAGCCAGACACCTACTCTAGGCCTTTCCGACGGGTTCATTTCGCTCGACACACCGACATTCTCCGTGCAGTTGGTCAAAGATTCCCAGACACTGTACTCTCTCACTGCGAAGAACAGCAGCTTCAACTTTGTACCTACAGATCAAATGACGCTGCGTCAATACAACGGCAACTATCACCTGGGCGATATCACCTTCCGAGTCAGGACCGTAGGTTCTACGAGCTGGATCTCTGGTGATACGTCTACGGCTCGGAAGACCATAACAACCTTGTCAGCGTCTGGCTCTACGCTTGCAGCTGCTAGCCTTACCCCTACCCTCTCTTCAACGACACCTTTGAACATCACACGTCGTTGGGTGGTTGCAAACAACTCATTCCAGCTCCTGTTTGACGTCAACAACCCCGGAAAGTCCTCTCTCGAGATTGGGTCTCTCGGTGCTCCGCTGGAGTTCAATAATGTGAGCTGCGAGATGGTTTTGTAACCGATTCAAGCTGACAAAATCGCACTAGATCTTTACGAATAGGGATGCAACTGACACAAACGACCTCTGCAGCCTGTTTGACCCGTACATCGGTCAGGACGCAGGCTACGTCCAAGTCACCCCTCTGCTCGGCACTCTACCACCTCTTGTCGTGACTCCGGTAGGAAAGTCGCCCCTCGAGGGTTGGCGCTTCCTCCCAGAGGACACGGACACGGACACAGCCTACCAATCCCAGACGTTCGAAGGCCTGTACGAGTGGCAGTTCCATACGCTCGCATATGCCCAGAACGAGTGGGCCAACGTCACGCCCTGGAACGTGCCGACCTCGGCTATCCTTGACCCTGGCCAGACACGGACGTACGGGCTGCAGTTCAACCTCGCCCCGTCTATTCGCGAGATAGAGAATACGTTGACGGCCGCCCGGCGTCCTGTCGCCGTAGGCCTCCCTGGCTACATTCTTCCTATGGACCAGACCGCGAAGCTGTTCCTTAGCTCTCCCACCGCAGTTCAGAATATCGCTGTCTCGCCCCCCGGCGCCCTCACATGGACAGCGAACAGTGACGCGGTGAACAAGGCTTGGGTCGGCTACTCGGTGACGGGTATCACATGGGGCCGCTCGCGCCTCACGATAACATACACAGACGGCACCGTCCAGACCGTGCACTACTACGTCACCAAGGCCGCGACGGCTGTCATCTCGGACCTCGGCAACTTCCTCACGACCTCTCAATGGTTCGACAACCCATCTGACCCGTTTCACCGGTCGCCTTCTGTCATCTCGTATGACCGCAGTGTGAACGCCATAGTGAAGAACGACCCGCGAGCCTGGATCCCTGGCTTGAGCGACGAGGCGGGCGCTGGGTCGTGGCTCGCCGCGACCATGAAACAATTCGTCCAGCCTAATGCCGCAGAGGTGACAAAGTTGGAACAGTTCATCAATCAGACACTGTGGGGCTCTATCCAGAACTCCGACGGTAGCGTTAAGAAGGTGTGACTTCGAATAGCTTTTTGTGACTCTCACGCTAACTGTCATCCAAAGTCTGTCTTTTTCTATCAACCTAGCTTGGTGCCGAACTATGATTATCCGAGCTCGATTGACTGGGGCAACTGGTGGTCTTGGGACCAGGCCGACTCCTACGCGACCGATCGCGCATACGACTACGTTCACGTCACAGTACGTGGTTTGTGTTCCAGCCAAGCATATATGATGCTCATCTTCATCAGGCGGCGTATTGGGCTATGTATCGTGTCGCACGCAACTACCCATCCCTTGTCAAGGTTCACAATTGGCAATGGTACATTAACCAGGCTGTTCTTACCGTCGTGCGCATGACCGCTGGGGACGTTGGATATGCCGACGATGGTCTTATGGACGAGACTGTCATCCGATTCCTGCTCAGCGATCTGCAGAGGGAAGGTTTGAAGGCAAATGCTACTCTTGTACAAAGCCGCATGCAGACGCGTGCAGCGAATTGGGCTACCGAACGATTCCCGTAAGCCTGTACACCTCCAGCAGCATCGAAGGCTCGTGCTAAACATGCGTTAATGTAGGTTCGGTTCCGAAATGGCGTGGGATTCAACTGGTCAGGAGGGCGTGTATGTCTGGAGCAAATATTTCAACGACACCACCACTGCGCAGAACGTCATCAACTCTATCATTGCTTACCAGCCGGCTGTGGCTCACTGGGGTTACAACGGAAACGCCAGGCGTTACTGGTGCGTAGGAGAAACGCCTGCTTTGGGGCTTGGTCTAACAGATTCACAGGGATAATATCTATGGTGGAAAGCTGCAGCGCATTGAGAGGCAGCTCCACCACTACGGTAGCGGCCTGAACGCGCTTCCATTGATATCCCACTTCGAATCAAACCCGACAGACTACTATCTCCTCCGCGTCGCCTACGGCGGGCTCAGCGGCCCCCTGTCCAACATCGACCAGGGCGGCTTCGCGTCCGCGTCGTTCCACTCCTTCGAGGACACGCTCATGTGGGACGCCTACTCCGGCGACTACGGCCCAAACTTCGTCGGGCACTCGCTCGGCATGGGCACGGTGCTCATCAAGCACCCCGACTTCGGCTGGCAGGCGCTCGGCGGGAACGTCGTGGCCACGTCGCCGACGGTGATGGTCCAGACGCGCGACTCGCTGCGCCGCCGAGTGTTCATCGCGCCGATCGCGACGCTGCTCGAACTCGATGCGGGCGCGTTCGAGGCTGTCGCGTACGACCCCGCATCGCACAAGGTCACTGTGACGATTGCTGCGGCTGCGCAGAGCGGCGCGGCGAGTGCGCCGCAGGGGCGGCTGGTCGTCACGCGCACGTCGACGGACTCTGGGTCAATCGCGCTCAAGCCGAGTCCGACGCTAAAGAAGGACGCGGGCGCGTGGATCATACCTTTCGCTTCGGGGACCGCGACCGCGACCTTGATTCCTGCGTGAACCCCGACGCATGTAGCCTTTCAGGCCCTGGGCGGGGCGTACCTAGTGGTTCATCACTGTAAAGTACTACGTAGGCAAGGAGGGACAAATACACTACACGGTTCCCATCATCCAAGACGGCGCATTTCTGTGCCTTTATGCCCAAACATCTAACTCTCCTGGAAGCTCAAGGGCTGATTCAAGAGCCTATCAAAAGTACCCCGTCTCAAGTTTGATCAATCTACGCCCAGTACATACTTGTTTCACAGGGGGATGCCAATGAGATAAAAATAGCTTGTTACTAATCGTACACACCGCAAAGCGACACCATCTGCGGAAGCCAAATCTGTGCCGCGCGCTCACGCATCGACGGTCTCACTCTTCTCGCGCATTTCCTTGACCTCCTCTGCGTGCTCCAAATCGTGCTCGTGCGCGATGGGCTTGTCGCTCGGCCGCCAGCCGGCCGAGTGCCACGGCTTGATGCCCGCGCGGTACATCTCGTCGACCTCCTCGAGCGAGAGGCCCTTCGTCTCGGGGATGAACAGCCACACGTAGAAGAAGCCGAACACAAGCATCCCAAAGAAGATGAGCAGGATGAGCGGACCGATCTTCGCCGCGATGCGCGGCGCGAAGAATGAGAGCAAGAAGTTCCAGATCCAGTCTGTGCGCGCGCGGGTCAGTGGGTGGGTGGGGGAGGGGAAAACGGAAAGGTGCTTACTGGTGGCGCTGCCGAGTGCGATGCCCTTCGGGCGCACGCGCAGCGGGAAGCTCTCGCCGAGGTACACCCACGGCGTCGGGCCCCAGAACATGGAGAAAGAGAAGACGTGCAGGACCGCGAACGCGATGAGCGTGTCGCCGCCCTGCTTGTTGCGCGCGGTGAGCATCGACGGGTCCAGGATTACGTCGCTCGGCGGTGGAAGCGTGAAGTGGCCCACCAGTCCTGCGATGAGCGAGCAGATCGCCTCGAGCACGGAGCCCACCAGTAACGAGTTACGGCGGCCCACTGACTCGATGAGGTAGAGCGCAGGGACGGTGCCGACGACGGATACGCCTCCAAGGATGGCTTGGATTGAGTACGGGTCCAGTCTGCACATGGTCAGTACGCGTTCCTGAGACCTGCAGAGAATCCGCTCACGAAGTACCCGCGCTCTTGAAGAACGTATCGCCGTAGTAGTCTACAAATACGGTTAGCCTCCGCCCCCGCTCCAAGCCCTTGTATACTCACAGTAAAAGTTCTGGCCGTTCAGCTGCTGGATGAACTGGAGCATCATGCCGTTCAACGTGCGCTTCCACAGCATGTTGCGCGTCGAGAAGCATTCCATCCACGTCGCCTTGCCGCCATCGTTCTCCGCCCTGATGCTGAACTCGAGCTCCTCCATGAGCTCGATCACCAGCAGGTCGTCCTCCGGCACGCTGTTAAGCTGCGCGACCACCCGCCGCGCTTCTGCCTCCCTGCCTGTGCCGATGAGATGACGCCTAAGCAAAGTTAAGGCAAGCTGCAAATGAGAGACAAAAGGCCACGTACGGTGATTCGGGCAGGAAGAAAATTCCGGAGAGGAGGATGAGGCCCCACAGCATCTGTAGGCCGACTGGGATCCGCCACGAGGCAGAGTTGTCGAGATGGTGCGTGCCAAGGTCAATAATGTAACTCAAGAAGATTCTGCAGATGCCTTATAGGTTTCGTTCCGCTGGGAAATCATCAGCGAACGGACTTACCCGATGATGATTTGTAGCTGGTACAGTACGAGCAACATTCCCCGGAGGGCCTTCGGCGACGTCTCACCATTGTAGAGTGGTACAATGGCTGGGTATATGCGGTAAGTAGCTGGCTAATGGGGGCCGCAGTGGACAAACTCACCGGACATGGCACCGACACCCAAACCTGCAATAAATCGTCCAATCGTGATCTGAGCAATGGAATCGACCGTAGCGGTTTGAATTGCAGTCCCGACGGTGAAGATGGCGGACCACAGAAGAATAGAGCCCCTGCGGCCGAGTGAGTCTGAGGTAAATGCCTGTCCCAAGGCTCCGACGAAGGTACTGCCATGGACGAATCAGTCTACATGCGCGAGATTCTGAGATGTAGTCAAAGCTGACCCCGCAGAGAGCAGTGATGTGATGATAGACTGCCGTGACGCGGATAGGAATGGTGTGCCGTTAGCATCAACCTCTCCAAACCGGCGTTGGAAATCTGGCATAATCAAGCATCCCTAGGAGGATCTCCATCAGTGGCCGACCCAGTTCACTTCGTAAGTGGGACTCACCGAAATGACACCGATGTCATAGCCAAACAAAAAGCCTAGAAACAACAAAGTTCTGCGAGTGACTGTCAGAACCTCGCGTCTCACAAGAGAGAGAATGGCTTACAGAGAGTATGGGAATATATGCCCTTCGCGGAACGTACCTCCTTGATGCTAGGTCAGTCGACGTCACCAACCAAACTGGTCGAGGAGCTCACCGAAGGCAATGAATATGGCGAGCAGAATAGCCCTGCGATTTGTCGGAACGGCCATAGCGTTGGGACCGAGCAGGTGATGGACGGGGAAGCCTGGGACGACACTCCGGCGAAGAAGCTTCGTTCTGGTTTAAATACTAGGCGTACATGAGAAGATCCATCGGAAGTGGGGTACCCCAGAAGGACTCAGCGTCCAAATGCAGGTCGTACGTGACCATCTTGTTGTGTGGGCGACGGTCCGAGCATACATTCAGCGGTCCGCCAGAGCAAAGAAGCACAGGAGGAGCTGCGTTCCTGCGGTAGAACGGGCCTGATGCAGGGATTTCGTTCGTCCCGCCGTGTTTACGGCACGGCGCGGTTGATGGTGACATCAGTCTTCTTTCATGTGACCTTGGGACAAAGGAGGGTGTGAGAGACAAAGCAGAAAACATGACAAAACCAGTGAAGAAAGGTGCCGAACTTACAGGATCAACCCTACGCGCGGGTGAACTCGAGATACGACTTGACGTGAAATCTTTGCGATATCCTTTGCATGCCGTTGGGAGGTAGTAAAACGACGGCTCATGGGAAAATGAGGGCTGCATGGGTGAGACCTTCCCCGCGGAGAAACTGGGGTAGTGCGGGGAGCCATGCGCGCGTGGGGCTTCGGAGCCGGTTTTACTGTTCTTGCAACACCGAGGGCGAAGATGACGGGCAGAGGTTTGCATGCTGTCGTGCTGAAAAATATATCAGCCCCGAGCAATATCAGCGAAGTACAGCTAAGATTACCGACCATCGTTCCTCATAGACTTTTAGACTTGAATGACGGTGATAGCTTCCCTTGACCTCGGCTTCTCAAGGATTTCATGCTAGAGGCCAGGTACCTCTCGAGGTCGCGCGCGCGACAGTACGGAACACATTCTACTCGCTCACCCACTGGGTATGAGACGACGTTGGCGATGACGAGGCGTGGTAACGTCGGGAGGCGGGCGACTCTGGCGGTATGACGACAGCTTGATCGACGCTGGCCTTCGTGGCGCCCGCAGGTCGCAGGGGACACGTGATATCTTTGCCGCGGGCCGTGCCGCCTCCGTGGCGATGGAAGGGTATCGGAGATTTCTCTTTGACCCTCACCACGTCCGTAAATCCATTTGTCTCAAACACTACGCCACCCTCGAGTGATCCTAGTATCCCTCAGCAAGCCACAAACCTCACTATATTGCACACTTGTGCTGCTGCAGCGATACCTAGCCGTTGATGGCCATGTGTAAATCATCATAGCCAGCGCTTGGCATGGTTGCCGCAATATCTCGAAGAGCACCCTCAACACTTAGTGGAGCCAGCAGAAAGCCAACCAGTGGAGATCAATGCTTCATGAAACAACCCTGTTAACATGCGTAGTGCCTTTGCTCTCTCGACACCCTCCTGCGATCAAGGTATCGATGATGGATCTTGTTTCAACGGCTGATGTTCGGCAGTGCGAGGCGGCATGCTCAAAATAACACCAGCATAGCCCCTGCCCGGCCTGACGCTCTGCTATCGGCGTATAAGTAGACGGGGCCACCGACATACTTCTCTAACGCTGCGCGTCCCTTTCCTTCGTGTTCAACTGCTTTTCTTCATTGCACTTTTTTTTTTACTTTTACTTCTTATTTTGACGTTGATCGTCCATTCATTCGCCAGTATGTACACCAAAGCCATCGTTCCCTCCCTCCTCTTGATCGCCACTGCCAATGCCCTGCCCATGAAGAGAACGCCTCAGACGGACGGTTCACTCGGAAGCACGATAGAGTCCCTAGTCCAGCAATTTGCCCCACAGCGTAAGTCAACAATTGGCTCAGCTGGTGATTTTTAACTCATCGTGACCAGTTTCCGGCCCCGTATCGACTCTCGTGTCCGACATCTCTGGCACCAGCGGGCAATCGCCCTCCGATGGCAGCACGTCCAGCAGCGTCAGCGTAGCAGCACCGGGTGCCTCTGGCACGCCGATCCCCAGCAGCCCAAGCGGCCTGAACAGTCTTCTCGGCTTGTTTGCTCCTAGCTCGCCCACAAGCAGCGCCGTGCCAACAGGCTCTCCCACACCCAGCACTGGCAGCCCAAGCGGCTTGGACGGGCTTCTCAGCATGTTCGCTCCCGGCGCGCCCACTGATGGCACGCCGACGGGTTCGACCGGCGGCGACCTCGCATCGCTCCTAGGGGGCCTATTCCCGTCAGCAAGCGGTGCCCCATCTGCGCAGGGTGGAGGTGACCTGGCCTCTCTGTTCGGCGGACTCTTTCCGTCCGCGACAGGCGTGCCTCCGACCTTTTCCTTGCCCGGGGTGCCTCTGTCTGTAGTTCCTGTCAGCGGACCCTCCGGCGTACCAGTAGCTCCAGGCGCTCCGTCTGCGCTACCTACGGGTGGTGCTGCTCCTACGGATGGGTCTGCCGCACCCTCGAGCGGCGCGCCTTCCGGCGTAACCCCCTCTGCCACACCGACAGACGGCTCAGTGTCCGCAACTCCTACCGACGGCTCAGTGTCCGCAATTCCTACCGACGGCTCTGCTTCTGCGACGCCTTCGGATGCCACAGTCGCGCCCACCGGCATGCGGAGGCGTCGTCGTGGCGTGATCGACGACATCATCGCCGGCAAGCCCTTCCAGGTCATCGCCGACGACATCGTCACGCTCTTGCCCAGCCAATGTACGTCCTTCTTTTCCAGCCCACGCGTCCGCCCCTAACACAGCGCGCGCAGTCGCAGCTCCAATCTCCATGCTGATTGACGACTTCGCTGGCACGCCGAGCACGACGCCGACCGCCTCTATCACTGCAGCGCCCACGTAAGCCCGTTTCCTCCTCGTGGATATTTCACCCCGCTGACGAGAAGGGGCCTATACAGCTCGTCCGCCGCCCCGTCCGTCGTGTCGTCCTTCAGCACACAGTTGACGGTGGCGGCGACGGGCTACCCGGTCCTGTCTGGTTCGCCTGCTGCCTTTGGTGCCGTTGCTGTCACTAGCTCGAGCGCGTCCTCTGCGAGCGCGTCCGCGACACAGACTGCGAACGCTGCGTTCGGCGTGCGCGCCCCCACGGGCCTCTGGGGCGCCGCGAGCGCGCTGGTCGGCGTCATTGCCGGAGCGGTCATCGTGCTGTAGAGGGTGACTCAGTGGCTAGTGAGGAGAGGTGTGGCTAGGTATGGCGGTGTTTGGTTTTATGACTTTTATGATGTGCAACGAGTAATGAAATGCAGTTGACTCGATGAACGCATGTTAGGACGCCCTTTCAGCTTGTAGTATCGCTCTCCTCCTGATATAGGGCATATGGCGAAGCGAGATGCTCCCTGGACTCAGAATTGGGTATTAAGCAGTGGTAGCGAGATGACCTCAAACTCGGTACAAGCTAGGTATCGACCGGTGGCACATAGTTATTCTAAACTAGGATGTAAGGTTCATATCTGAAGGAGGCATATGATATGGCGGAGGCGGAGAATACGATGAAGGTGAGAAGTATGATGGAGGCGCAGAGTACGGCGGGGGCGGGGAGTGAGCTTCATGTGGAGCTGAGATGAATGAGATCATAGTTGGGACCGGCCCAGATTCGTTGACTACAAGTGTTTTAGCTTGTTGAGCATATTATCGGCGAGCGTAGCATTTGGGGACAGGCTTTCTCACCTTGGCTTTCGATAAATATATGCACTCCTGACATTGGCTTCAAAGGCGGCCGTTTTCGCCGCCCGAAATAGGCGAGTGTCGACAGGAGCAGGAGAAAAAGCGGGACGACAAGAGCGGGGGTCAGAGTTCTGCTATGGCCTCCACTTCGCGCCGGCATGGGTCTCGATGAGCTTGTGATTGCGCTGGTTAAAAGCGGAGACGATGGCACAGGCAAAGACGATGACACAGGCGCAGGCAAAAATGACAGTGTGAGCGAATCAGGAAATCTGGATATAGTTATTGAATTTATGCGCGGGACATCGGCACTAGTGGGGATAGGTGCGGAGGCCGATGTGGGAACTCTAGACGTTGGTGTATTTGGCTGCGTGGACATTCTCAGAATAGTAGCTGGGGATGTTGTGGATGGGGAAAGTGAGGGTAGAGACAGCATAGAAGTCGATAGCGACTGAGGTCCGGGCTCGTAAACAAGATAATCCAGCCAGTACCAGGTCTCTGGCTCTGCCACAGTTACTTCTATGGCAAGGGAATGCTTGCCGCTCAGCAGTTGAGTAGACTGAAAGAATTGCTGGTGGAAAAGGTGGCTGGAGGCGACCGGAGCAGAATACGTGACGACAGGCGCACCATCCACTGAATACGTCGAAATGGTCGTGAACTCACGAACGACAGTGGAGGGGCTGATCGACCCAAACACAGCGACAGAAGTACCTGCAGGACTAGGTTAGCAGGCTGTGAGACATTAAAAAATTGCGCAAAGCCTACCCTCAAATATGAAGGTAACTGTAGACCCCACAATGCCTGTGCCATGCGTGGTCCTTCCAATTCCCAGTCAATTAAATTGATGATAAATTTGAAGGGCATAAGACCTCTAAAATCTGAGAACGCACGAATTATACTCAACCAGAGACTGCCCCTCCTGCTGCCAGACTCCTGTATACGTGAGCTGAGAGAGGTCCGTGTCGTCAATAGTTACCGCCATAGGCTTTTCTGGGTAGTGAGTTCAGGTGGTGAGCTTGAAGAGACATGATAAAATATATGGTGGGCCCTTTAAAGTCTGAAAGGATGGGCTGTGATGCATGTGATGTACCACGGTGACGGAAGGGGCTTTTGAAAAGGTAAACTTTGGGACTGGGTCAGCGGCACATACTCAGATACAAGTAAGTACTTCTCTCCCTCCCTTGGCATTCGAATCACCAATAATCGCTTGAGGAATCGCTGAAACATGACTAGCTGTGTGCGTCCTTGATTTTTGACCACTACATTGGCATCATATAGATGCGTCAAGATTACACAGTAACCCGTCGAGCCTCGAGGGTTCTAGTCATCGCAGTTGAGGCAAGGATCGGTCATTCAAGTTGTCCACCATTGCCAATCTAGCTATTCATGACCAAGATTCAAAATATTCAACCGTCTGTACCTTGACACAACAAGAAGGAAGGCCTAATACTTATAGGCTGACCACAGGAATGAAGATGGATACATACCCATCTTCGAATTCCAGTGGGCAGATCCACTTGAGATGTAGGCAAGATGACGGTAAATAGGCAGGCGTAGATCTGAACTCATCTTCAATGCTCTAGATCTGCGACCCCGATCTGTGGACGGCCGGCGGGCGCTTTCGAGCTTGACCTGGCCACGCTCATACTGCAACTTCACAGGCTGCGCTTTGCAGTGAATTCCTGTCCGTCCGAGGCTTATGAGTGTGTATTTCATATCGATGCTTGTGTCAAGCTAATGAGTTCACTAGATTCTCACTAGATTCAAGTAGACTACCGCATACCGAGACGCGGTGCCCGCTACAGACGTGAACCATTAGAATGGCTTCTCGGAAGACATATCAAGATCCACGACCTGCTACTGACGGTGAGGGCGAGTCAGAGATACCTTCCTTACCTCAGATCCTTTCGGCTGTCTCTGGTCACCCTCTTCCACAATCTACATTCACGAAACCCGAATTCTCGTTATACCTCACACAATTGACAGGCCTTCCCCTCTCCGAGCTTGAAGCTGAACCGACTGCCCTATCGTCCTCATCGGCTCAATTAACGAATGCTATCACAACGCTCTGCCACACGTCCTATCCTACCTTCTTGTCATTGCATACCACCACCTCCACCTTGTCGTCATCGCTCTCTTCGCTTTCATCGTCACTAGACTCGCTGCTCTCCGCTTTGCCTGCTTTAGAGTCCTCGGCACGGTCCTTTGCTCAGGAGACGCGAGAGATCCAGAAGGAGCGTAGAAAGGCGAGCCTAGTGCTGGAGCAACACGATAAATTGTACGACGTCCTTTCTCTACCTATGCTCCTGGACTCCTGTGTTCGTAATCACAACTACAACGAGGCCCTACTGCTGTCAAATCATGCTACCACTCTTGCCCAACGCTTTCCTTCGAACCCCCTGATACAGTCCGTCAAGGGCGAATGCGACGCGCGGGTGCAAGCTATGCTGACACAGCTGCTGGCGATGTTGCGCGAGCAGGCAAAGCTTCCAGCGCTTTTCCGTGCTGTCAGTTTCCTCCGGAAAATGAAAGTGCTCGACGAACAAGAGCTCGCTTTAGCATTCTTGACTGGCCGCGGTGCCTACCTGGACGGCGCGCTGAAGGCGGTGGACATCGAGCGGCAGGGAATCGAGGGCGACAAGAATAAAGACAAAGAGGTTTACGCGCGATTCCTGAAGAAGTACGTCGACGTGTGGCGCGAAGGCATGTACGACGTAGTGACGCAGTACACTACCATCTTTCTGGAGCGCGCACCGTCGACATCTGGGTCGCCCCCCGCGCAACTGCACATGCTCCTCCGGATGTTCACGACGCAGTACCTCCAGGCGATGCTGACCCTCCTCCGTGAAACACTGTCCCTCATTCCCGATCCGTCACTCCTCACCTCCCTCCTCACGCAGCTCACGTACTGTGCGAACTCGTTCGCGCGTGTCGGCCTCGATTTCAAACCCCTCCTAGCTCCGATATTCGTCGATGCGGTACGACTGGGGGTCACGCAAGAGCTGCAAGACGCTTCTGCCGCATGGTCGGCCAAGATCACTTCGTCGTCTTCAGGCAAGGAAAGAGTCGGAACAACTGCGAAGAGACCATCGCAGCTGCTGGTATCTGCGGCGACCGCGCCGTTACCTCCGGTTCCCTCAGCCTCTCAGATTAACGCATTACGGGCGGGGCCGCCCCACGTTCCACCTCAAATTCTTGCGTCATACCCCGTACTCGCAGTGTACACAAACGCGATACTTTCCTCTCTGAACAGCCTTCGACTGTTGGCTCCCGTGGAGCTGTACCACGATCTTGCTCGCGCACTTGAAACCTCTGTCGTGGAAAGCGCAACAACGTTGTTACAGTACGCTCGAGAGAAGCCATGGACAAACAGCGGGAAGGGGTCATTGACAGAAATGCAGACCGCAGAGGATAACACCGTACTTCAGGCAGTTGGAGCCGTATTCTTTGACATTTTTGTACCATTCGTCCTTCGTGCCCTATCTGAAGGTGTATATGGCCGGTCGTGGACGACGGACGCTATTCCGCAGGCACTTGAAGATGTGAGGAAGAGCTGGGAGGAGGTAGTTGGTCGAAGGGAGGACTAGTCTGAGATTGGGTATATCATGGTATGTCTATTTGACTTTGTGGCTAATACAATGCTCAAGTAACCCCCGCGCGCGCGAAGTCATACTCTGCAAGCATCATAATTTACTGGATTTTACCACCTGTTAATGAACTGAGGAATTTCTTCCCTCTCGGCGGATCGAACCCTGGCGACAGCAACGCTCCTCGTCCGAATACGGTGGCGGGAGTGCCCTCTGCGTCGGCAGCCGTCAACCTCGCTCGGGATCGCCCCTGCTGCAGCTGATGACGTCGGTGAGGTCATCTCTCCGCTACATCTGCTACAGAGAGGAGCATATATAATGATGAGGACGGCCCCACCTTTTCGCAGTCTCCTCTTTCTATACCCACCACTCAGCGACTTGAATTACCTGCCAACATGGGCAACCAGCTCTCTAGTGCTCACCACTTGGCCGTCGGGTCGTTCGCTGTCAACTTCGGCACCCAAATCTACGGCATGGTCACCAGTCCGAACATGAAGGACATAGCGGATGCGGTGAGTCAAAGTCCACCTCTGAACCAGCTCACGAATTTGACATTTATATATAGAATCATTTCGCGTTCTCTCCTAACCCCTGGTTCATTGGAGCCTTCTTCTCGGGCCAAATGTTGGCTCAGCTTTATTGGATCCGGCAATTGTACAAGACGTCGCCTCTCGGGTACCAGCCCCTACGAGGAGTTGGCGCCGGCGAAGTGGCGAAGGAGCAAGCTGAAGACGAAGCCGCGGCAGCTGCTGTGCAGTATGCTCCAATCTACGCCATTGGGAATTTGTGCATTGGTCCGTGGTCAACGTTTAATTCTCTTGCAGTATATCGACCATTTTGCAGCGGGATGGCTCATATTCTGGCTGCGCGAGGGGTTCAACATGTCCCAGATCCTAGTGACGGCCAACACCGCGCTTCAACTTTTCGCGGTCTCTCGGCTTCCGCCGTTGACTGCATCGAGCCCACCTCTCCTGTGGGCAACGCACCTGGTGGCTAAGACCACTGCCGGCATCGGTATCATGGACTTTGTTGACAATGGTGGCGTCGCCTTGGTGGGCACATCACAGTTGTGTTAGCATGCATTCAACTGACCATTACCCTCGCAGAGAACGGTGGCCCCTCCAAGTGTCACTGCACAAGCATTCACATATCTCGCGTTTCCCGCCCTCGCTGCAGCCTCTGGTCCGATCTTTGGCTCGACGCTTGTGTACGACCTGATCGCTATGTACGTCGGTCAGAGGTCCGTAGTAGGTGCAGGATCATGGAGTGCTGGTCTTGGTTGGACGGCGCTCGCCACGGGATCTATTGTCGCGGTCAAGAGCTTGATGTCCGTGCGAAAATAGCCCCATGCAACTGGCCTCGAGTATAAGCCCAAACGAGTAACGCTAAATTGTACATTAGTATATTGAATGTATCGTCGGAATAGATGACGAAGATTGTGCGTTAGCTTCTGACGTATTTCGCGCGTTCTGAACATCACAGTGTGGGAAATACCATATCATGGCGAAGAAATGTCTGCGATTGACTAGGGGAAGGCGGCGTTCAGATATAGAGAATAGATTAGATGGGAGAGTTCGACCTCTTTCCCGGTTATTTAGTCCACAATAGCGCCCAGACTCTCAGTAGGCACAGCTCCAACAATCTTCCGCCATGCAGAGAAGAGTTACTGAGAAGATTCGATATAGTTCCTTGGCACGACTAGCAGAAATATCCAATAGAAATTAAACTTTCATCACGGTGCGTGAATCGTTGAGCGGTGCTTCACCAGAATATGAAACACCTATTCGACCACCAACAAACTACAACGCCTGCCAAAAGCGAGAATGACACTGATGGGATCAACCTGGTGTCCTGCTGAATCAGCGTTCGCTCCCGCCGCCAGAGTAGACGCCGTGATCATTGCTCTGGACGGCTGCGAACGAAGTTGCGACAACTCGAGGCGCTTCATGCCAGCTCTCTCTTGACCTCCATCTCCTCGTTGCGATGACCAAGGCCGATTCCAAAGGCAAGGACGTCGAGCGCGGCAACCACCCACCCTCCGTAAAAGTCAGGCGCAAGCCTGGCAGGGTGCCGGTCTCTTGCGCGGAGTGCCGGCGGTGCGTCATGGGCATTCTGTAGTACGACATTCATGCTGACTGTTCGACGCCTCCAGCCTCAAACTAAGATGTGATAGGAAGGTTGGCTTGTTCTTCGCCACTGTCTTTGCCACGCTCACGTATCCAAGGTCCCCTGCGAAACCTGCGTTAAAAGGGGTTGTTCGGCTATATGCCCTGAAGGTCAGTGAGATGACGCGGTACTCGTCGCCTTGCAGTTAGCACATGCTGAGCATAGCGCGCAGGGTCTTTGACCACTGGAAACCGCTCCAATAGGTACGTGAGTCGTTACCCTGTGAAGACGATTACCTGTGAACTGACCAATCCACAGACTTGCGTTTGCAGACGCTGAGGAACTGCAGAAGAAGGTTGAACGCCTGCGGTCACGCGTCAACGTGCTCGAAGATGCCTTACGCAAGCTACACGCCGATGTGTCGGACGACCCGCATCCCCTGCTTGTCGATCAGGATGAAACGCAAACCCCGGGAGACTCTCCCCAAGCTGCCTCCACACCTGGTCGTCCTCGCTCGGTTCTCAGTTCCATCCCTATGCCAAATGAATCGGAAGCACTGCCACAGACCGACCCAAATGACGAGGAATTTATTGGTGCATTTGGTACGATATATGCGTCGTATATGTAGGCTCAATCTGATGGTCGTGTCGTGCGTAGGCACATTAACTCTGGGCTTGAAGGGCGAAGCTAGATTTTATGGTTCAACTGCTCGACCAGAAGTATGTATATAATTTACTCTAGGTTGTACCACCGGCTAACGGGTCTTCTATAACGTGTCTTTTAGTTTCTCGTTCACGTGGGGGGTTATTACTCCTTTTTTGTGTGCTTACTCAACGTTACGCTCTCAGGCTCCGCGCTATGATGCTTGGAACGAGGTTGGAACCAAGCCGGAAGACTTCCCTCGCCTTTCGCGGGTAGTGTACGAAGAGGCCTCCAAAGGCTTCGACAAACCTTGTGAAATTCTCGAGTGCAAGCAAGAAATCTTCCAAATGCTGCCCTCCCTTAGCGAGGCATGTCGCCTGTGCGACTTATACCTGGAGGCTGGAGACTATATGTGAGTAAATTCAGACCATTCATCGCATCTATTGAGTAATTTTACAGGTGGTATGCGCTACCCCGATCCCAACTTTACGACGAGATTCTAGGAGTGATCTATCGCTCAGCCTCAGACCTGTGGGTGTAGTATGGAGCATGCCCTTTTGCCATACTTACTGTGTATACAGCGCAGTATCACCTGATCCAGGCTTCTCGTCTCTGAACGCCCTTTCTGTGCTATACATGGTCTTTTGTCTAGGCACACTCGTAGATAAAGAGCACCCACCATGCTCTCTTCAGGCCAAGGAATATTATATGCTTGGGCGACTGGCCCTCCGATGTGCCAGCCCGATGTTCGACATAACACTCTGGACAATCCAGTCATTGGTATTTAGTCCAATATGCACATTCGTCTCATCGTTCAATGACGACAATTTTATTAGATCTATCAATCTTCTTTCCTCCAATTCTATGCAGAAAGCGGCTCTGCTCCTCACTTTGTTTCTCACTACGCTTGGCTTCAGCTAGGCTTCGCTGCTAAACTTGGGACCAGTGTGAGCATCTATGCGCAGATATGGACCAGAGTGGATACTAAAGCAAAGCCTACTGTAGATCGGCCTTCGTACGTCTGTCAAATCTAGTACATACATTTGGTTAACACCCTACATCAGACGTCAAAAGTTCAAAGTGGCGCCTCGACGAGGAAGCAAGTCAGCGACGAGCAGCCGTGTTCTGGCAACTTGTTGTGCAAGACGGCTGGATAGTGCGTTGACCTGCACTCTTACTTGGGGCTTTCACTTATCCCACCTTCCAGAGCTTCACTTTTGGTCGTCCTCCGTGCATCAACCTTGCGTGGGTGGATTGCGAATTGCCCAAGGATCCCCACGAGAAGACGGACGCTGAAGGTCACCTAGAATGGGGTTGTAAGTTTACCATCCTCACGGACACTTTTTCTTACTCACTTCACTCGCGGTATCACCATTCTAGTCAACGCTTGGGTATGCCAATACACAAGGCTGTTGCATAACGTGATGTCCACCGCACTCGCAGCAAAGGTGCCGACGTATGCCAAGCTCCTCGAACTTGACCGCAAGATTCGCGACTTCCCGGTGCCATGGTCGCTGCGCGGCAAATGCGGGCAGACCGAACCTGTGACGCCGTCGACAAAGACAAGCGTGCAGCGATATTTCTTGATGATTTGTAAAGAAATCAGTATGTCTTCAATGTGCACCCTGCAGTCAAATTCTTGTCGACGCACACATTTACGTCTAGCTCTCCTCAACCTACATAGACCTTATTTCGCACAGGCTCTAAACGAAAGTCCACAAGCGCTACTCAAGCACCGCTACTCTCCTTCGGTGTTAGCCATATATCGTTCTGCCTGGAGGTTAATTGAAGCATTGCGGGACACACACGGAAGAGCTCCTTTTGTGGTCGAGCGCTATGGATTTGGATGGTCGACGGCGATGTCTGCAGGGGTAAGTGGCTCCGCAATGAAACCCGCTCGATATTCACTCTCATCAGATCATCATGTGCCTCTTGGTCACCCGCGCACCTACGTCTTCTTTCGCCCCGGCGTCCCTGCACGAGCTGGACAGGTTGTGCGAGATTTTCGAGCGATGCGCTGGCCCACAATCGCCGTCTGCCGCGTCTAACGTGGTATGTTTGATTTGGGAAATGAAGATCAACAACAGCTGAGATCGTGCCTGCAGGATGTCGTCCGCAAATTGCAATCGCAAGCTCATGAAGCATCGTCCAAGATGGAGCAGGACGATCGTTCGAGCCCAGCGCTGTCAGAGTTGGACAGGTTGGGCGGCAAGACACACCTCCTCTCCGAGGGCGCACCACGCCCATCTCCCCCACCGGACCTCGTACGCCCCTTCTGCGGACTTACCCCGCGCAGCGACGCGCCAACGCCGCCCGACGCGCTTTCGAGTACTGTGTCCTCGGCGTTCGGGCCTATACAGCTGCTCTCGGGCGTCGAGGAGAACCTGCATCCGATCATCCTCTCGGACCTGCAAACGTTCGAGGGCTTCTCCAACGCCACGGCTACCGCCGGAGCGTCCTCGATGCGCGCGCCGCTCGACGAGTTCACCTTTGATCTCACCCAACCGTTCCCGCTCCCGGTCGAGGCGCAGTATCCGCCCGTGTACCGCACGCTTCAGGAGGTTTCAAGCTACTTTGGCACGGAGTACCTCGGTGCGCCCGTGGGGCCATCCACGGGTACAAACCCGGCCAGTCATGGCATGCAGCAGCCACCCGTCCAGTCGTCGCCATTCGCGCCGCCGCTGGGGACGCCGGATGTGCCGTACTCTGGAATACCGTTGAATCCTCCAGTCCTAGACGCGACGTGGCAGTCGTTTGTAGAGCAGCTTGGGTTCTAGGGTGTCTCTGCTATCTGCGGTTCATATGCTATCATACGTCATAGAATCCCTACTTGGACCACTGTATTTTGTAGATATTGTTGAATGTATCCGTAACGCTCGCCACACTATAGACGAAAGCGACGACGCATTCTTGCGTGCTTCTATGTTAGTACATGGGTTTATAGTCTAGTCTATGGTCTACTGAGGTGTGTAGTCGCCGACGGTGGCATAAAAGTCCTTGATCAAACGCTTCTGCGCATCGACGCCCTTTTCCGTCTGCGACATTTGTATGAGTATTTGCCGTAATGGGGTGTAGTTCGCACGTACCGCAGTGTCGCCGATAGCTCTGATCACGATATATTTCCGCCCGTTAAGAATCGGTTCGTTGATGTCGTTGTCCAACGGCGAAGAATGCGATCCTGCTACCAAGCCTCCGGCTTCTTGAGCAATGATTGTACCTGCGCAGATGTCCCAGGGCCTGTATAATCCGCCAAAGTCCGGTCTGTGTTCGTTTAGGAGGGTACACTACTCACCAGCACCCGATCTCCCTGAGAGGACGGTCAGCGCGCGGCTTCTGTACGTAGGCCACGGAACGCGCACCAGTATATGTCCAAGCTGCCCTGTGCGACCATCGCATAGTTGAGCGCTGCAGTGCCCAGCGCGCGTAGCGAGTGCGCCATCCGGCCGCCATCCACGCCGGCCTTGGGGTCGCCCGCGAGCTTGCGATATGCCTCGGCCTTGATCTCCATTATGCTCCCGGAACGATCGGATCCGCACTCAATGCCTGGGCGCGCGTCAGGCGACGGACAGCGCGCGGCAGGCGGGGGACATACCGATGAGGGCCTGCGAGAGCGACGGCAAGGGACGCGGGACGGCGAGGGGGAGTTTCTTAGGTGCCATGCCGCGCAGCGCGAGGTGCGCGCCGAGACCCTTTGCGCCCGTAAAGAGCTGGTCGAGGAAAGGGTTGTAGATCACGCCGAGAACGGGCCGCTGCTTGTAGATGAGGCCGATGGAGACCGCGACGTGCGGGAAGCCGTGGACGAAGTTGGTCGTGCCGTCTGGGGGGTTGTCAGTGCGCCGCCGCGGGACGAGCGGAGGGTGACAGGCCTATGGGGTCGACACAGAACGTCGGGGTGTCGGTAAGCGGGGGGCGCGAGCCTGCGGCGTAAGACTCCTCGCCGATGCTATAGATTCAGGTTGAGCCACCCGGTGCGCACTGTAATTTCGACACCTGCGACGCACAATTGGAAGCCGGGATACTTCTGTGCAAGTTCTCCCTTGACGAGCTCTTCTACCTTGACGTCGTACTCGGTGACGAGGTCGACCGAATTCTTCTTCTCATCTACATTGCCCGAGGACAAGATCGCCTCGGATCCGCGGAGAATGAGGTCCCCGGCTTTGCGCGCAAGTGCGGTGGTGAAGGCAAGGATTTCTTGCAAGTCCGTCGAGGTAAGCTCGATGGAGGACATGACGGACGAGTGCCAGTGAGACTGGCGTTGGCGAACGTGCGAGAGCTGCAGGGATCATAAACTGGAATTGCTTTATGTTAGACGCCTACTCAAGCGGAAAGACCGATAGACTCAGTGTTATTCTCACAATGACAGCAGCAGCAGTGCGATCAGGCAGCGATATACTGTTCCTCCATACAGTACAATCACAGATGAAATGAGTATGATGATGATACAAATTGCAGAATGGTCTATTACACTGGCATTTCGTCAATCAATGCCTTTAGCCTGACCTCATCCAGGATCTCGAAGCCTTTGTCTGACGTAACCTATGGTAGTACTCAATACTAGTACGAGGGGTTATAACATCATATTGTTTCCTTACCTGCGCCAGCTGAACGTTATGCTGATCAAGCTTTTCCTCCATGACTTGCTTTAGCACGCGAAGCGTCAAAATGTGAGCCTCCTTCAATGTCATTTGCTGTACCATAGAAGAGTGAGTAGAGTGTCAGGGTATGATTCTTCTCGGCTTACCTTGTGCCACTTGTCCTGCAGCTCGCTTTGCGCCGCCTCTGAACCCGAGCCCACAGCTTTCGCCTCATACCGGACGGAGGTGCCTGATGGGTCTGTGTGGTACCTATATCAAGCTGAGTCCATGTAAGATGTATACCACGAAGACACGGAACGTACAGCTGCGGGCCGTTCTCATCCACACCCGCGATGAGCAGCGCAACACCAAACGGTCGACTCATCATCGCCTCCTCGTCGTGCACACTCTCGCCGAACCGCAGAGCGAGGTCACACACCGCTTGCGTGGCACTTTCGACTTTGATGCGCTCATCGTAGATGAAGGCGTGGTTCTGTGAGGTGACGCGTGCGTGGTCGACCATTGTCCGCGCGTCCGCGATGAGACCAGACATGGCGCATCCGAGGTGGCGGTCAATTTCCATGATCTTCTCAATAGAGGAGGACACGAGGAGAGGCGACTGGACGCGTTTCTCCACACCGAGGACGACACCCTCCTTCGTACATACTCCGACGGTCGTTGATCCTAGCTATAGATTTGAATGAGAAGGCGATTTTCTTGTGTATGATAAGTAACCACATACCTTGATGGCTTCAATAGCATACTCGACTTTGGAGTTGCGCATAAGTACGTCTTCTTCTTGCCGAGATACTGAACGCACCTTGGAACAGACGGCCTTCTGGTGAGAAGGTGTTAACACCTCTGTCTATATAGAAGGGTCAGTCGACGTCAGACACAGCAGTTCATTGGGGATCTTACCGTATTCTGAGCGGGTGAGAAACATTGCAGAGGATGAATTGCAAGTAGAAGCGGTGTATTGGGACGAGGAGGTATACGCAATGAGTTTCGAGACGCGCGTCGCGTCGACCAGCAGCATGCGCGTGGGAACTCTGTACCCATCATTTTCTCGCGTGGCAGACACGTTGTGGCCTCATTTCGCGCGCGGTAGGTTAACGTTGGGCGTGCACTTTCTTCCATCTCGTCGAAATACAATAAGTACTGCGATTCCGCCATCCCGACCTCGGAAACCTAGCGCAGCGTGCCGTTGGGTTTCCTACCGTACGCATCCTTTGAGTTTCTCTACACATGGCATCCTTGAGTTCCTCTACACATGAACGATTTTCTCATCCAATATAGGCTGAAGTGTGTGCGAACAATGGTGCGCTGATATAACCTTCGGTCACGAACAGAGGATCTCCTGGACGCCACTTCGCTGCTGACACTCTGCGGTTAATGTTCGCTAACGCGCTGGCCGCGTTCACGATCGAGAGACCTATAGACGAGAATGGGAAGACTGTTGAACCCACAGGCGGGTACACTCCTGAGATGTTTGGGTATGTGCCGCGCCTGTTCGACGGGCCTGTCTCGCTAAATGAGATGTCTAGTTTCCCGGGCGGTAATACGCCGCAGGCTGAGAAAGTAGCCAAGTGCGCTCTCCGGTCTCGGTATTCTGGCTTCTGTCATTGTATTTGCACATTTCATGCACATTGTATGAGATAATTTCACTACCCGAGCAGTCCCATCTCGGCCGTCAGCGAATCCTACCTCCCAAGTGGCTACATCAACTTAACATACGGCTCCAGCTTCCAGGCCATCCTCGCGCAGGGCGTCGGCCATACTGTTCCCCTGTTCGAGCAACAATACCTCTAGTTCCTCGGCATTGCGTAAATTAGCCACGAATTGCGCAGTCGATGTGGTGGATGTATTCGCGGCCCCTGATTCTGGTTCAAAATATTTCCCAGCAGCGATTGATCATGCACTCCTTTTCGTTGTCCGGTATATAATCTTATTTCCACTATCACGTGTACGAAAACGGGTCGGTCCCCTTGGCACACATCTTGTGCCTTCGTATACGTAACACAGCCTAGACGTACGGCGGAAGAGCAACCACGTCTGCAACAGGCATGTAGTTGGATAGATCTGACAGTGACAGGCCCTTGAAGGCAGCCGCTGCGTCGGCGTCCACAGGATCGGGTCGCGTCTGTGGGAACTTGCCCTCGAGCGTGACGGACACTTGGCCCATCATCTCGTAATGGTCGAACTCGTCATGCACTCCGTGGTACTTGTCGCGCAGTGTCAAGAACTTGTCATACCAACTCCCGAAGAGCACCTCTTGCACAGCTCGGTAGGAAGACTCGAGAGCGCCGACGACCCATCTATACAGGAGTCAGCACTTGTAACTCGTGTAGGGAAGTAGGCTGCTGACCCATGGCGAACGCTCATACCCTCCCCAGCAAAATGCAACCTTCCCCATGCCGCAGGACGTGTGAGGGCCTGATACAGATATTGGAACTGGGCTGGACCGAAGAATCCGAATGCACCTGAGAACAGTCCACTATTTTTAGCGTGATAATTGTGGGTCGCGGTGCGAGACATACCCATAGTCCTGGGGTCCTGGCTCCAGCTGTAGGGATAAGCCTCTAGCCACTGGTCCGCCAAGAACATTGCACCCTCCGCGTTGAAGCTATGGATAGACACAAGATCTTCGAGCAGCCGCCTCTGCAATTCCGCGCTGGACTTGGGGTCGCACATCGCGGAGAGTGCAAGCGCGTCAAGGGCACGCGCATAGCTTACGATAAGGACAGGCGAGCGCGGGTTGGGAGGGTTTGGGTAGGAAGGATAGACGACGGTGCGCGCCATCTTGTCTGTGTACGACTGGCCGCCAATGATGGGTCCAAGAGGGATGGTGGCGTACTTCTTCATGACTGACTCGTCCTCCCACCATGCGTACTTGAACCTGACGCCCACCTTGACAGCAGGGCCGTACTTGAGGGAGCGCAGAGCGTCCTTCTGCTCCCAGTCGAGCCACGCGTCGTCGAGGTTCATGACGCGGAGACAGGGGAGAGTAGTGGTGGTAATGACGTGGCTATACGTTTTGGTTGACCCGTCCGCGAGGGTAACCTGCACGCGATCGCTGTAGCGCTGCTTCTCACCGAGCGTGGGACGAACGGGATACCGCCAATCCCATATATGCTCCATGCGAGTGACGAGAGAGTTGAGCCTAGGCGGTGAGTATCCCCGTCGCTTGGACATATAACGGTCCAATGCCTCCGCAAGTCTGGTGGATCCCCCGCTACAATATAATGAGCATTAATTTCGTTACTGGGAAATGTCGCACATACTCGACGCAGTACCAGCGGATGTCCGTCTGCCCATCCCAGGAGAAGTCCAAATAGTCGAGAACCACCTCCGTCAGCGCCCTATCAAAACCGCCGGTAGACATGTCAAAAGTCTCGCATTTCTGCACGACCGGAACAGAGTAGGGGAATCTGCGCTCGGGATCCAGGAACGACGTGTTGTCGGAACGGTTGCCGGAGATGTAAGCTCTCATGGAGTACTTGTCGTACTTCATCATCAGCCGCCATCCTTCATCTGAGCCACTCTTGACGTCCTCCACTAGTTTATCCCAGAACGGCTTGACCGCGTATGTCGTGAGGGCCTTCCATTTGCTGATCTGCCAGGGGTCCTGTTGCTGCTGTACTGTAGTGCGTGTGACGGTTATGTCGTCGTAGCAGGCCGTGGAAGTACCCTTAAGGTCATTGAAATAGTAATCGAGAAGCTTGAGCTCTCCTGCCCGTTGCAACTCCTTGAAGAGATCAAAGACGGGTTTCATAATAGGAGTATCCGGGAATCGCATGGCTCCGACATCCTGTTCGCCAGAAAAGTCAGCTTCAAGAATCGAGATCGACAAACGCATACGGACTCACGTAGTAGTCATATTTGTTCGGCGTGTCGAAGTGATGGGTGTAAAGACGACCTCCTACATGGTCGGTGGCCTCCAAGATCTCGTACGGCACGCCTGCCTCCTGCAGTAACTTGGCAGCATACAAGCCGCCAATTCCGCCACCTATGATTCCCACAACCTCGCGATCTCGGGGGAGGGGGATAAGAGGCTCGCGCGGCTGACCTCCAATTGTTTGCTGAGATACACCGGGAAGGATAGGGATTCGTTCAGTTTCGCCGGGAACACCGACGCCAAGCTGGATATGGTGACTTTCGATGATCTTCCGCGCGTAGCGGTTGACGGGATCGGTGGTGGTACTGGTGTAGTCGAGATTGGTGGTCATGGCAGCGAGTGAATATACCCAAAAGAGCTATACGTGATTGTAGGACATGCTGCTGAAGGGACGGGTTCTTTTATACTCGATGTATCACCTGCTTGAACGACTAGAATGGTCCCTGATCTTTGCATGGGGCATCTTCGTGAGTTTCTCTGTATCGAGTGACGTAGACGGGCCTCGTGAGGCCACTTCCATTCGACGACATGGGATGAAACAGGTTTGAGGCGCTGTCATGGGATGCGCTGCTTTAATAATTCTCACAATGCCAATACTACTGGGAGAGGATATCAGCACGAGGTCCCAAACTGGAGGGCCTGGCTCCTGCAAAAACACACACCTGCCGTGATATAGAGTTCTGGGGTTGGCTCTAAGCATTGGATGCATGATTCAGACCTGCAGTATGTACGAGTCATGGGCGGGCAACGGTCGAAACTATGGTTCCGACGATTGGTGACTCGAGAGATTTCACGTCACCTTGGTGTACCATTCATCGATAGCCGGTGCGGAATGTTGTATAGGAATAAAGACTTACTACATCGAAATTTAGGCTCAAAGCGTCGCCATTTCGGTCTGCAGGGATTATACACTTTAACCAAGATAAAGATCACGACTCGCCATCCGGATCGTAAATGTACACCCCATATTCAGGCTTCCACTGCTTCTCAATCGCCTTCTCTCTCACGTCGTCCTTCTGCCACTCTACGCCGGCGATTCCCTCCTCAATCGCAGCCTCTGCTACAGCAATGCCTACCTCGAGGTTCACCGCAGGGGCATCGCCGAAGTCGGGAAGGAGGGCATCGTCTGGATTAGACAAAGCTGGCGAGAGCTGCGCGAGGCGCTGGGTCCCGGCAATGATCATGTTATCGGTGAGGGTGCGCGACTTGGCCAGCATCGCGCCAAAGCCGAGGCCCGGGTAGATTAGCGCGTCTAGGAGAAGGGGTATGAGGAAGAGTTACATGCGAGGAAGGTGGATACGTACTGTTGCATTCTGCGACACTGGGATCGATATCAGCATGCGTGAAGAAAGCAAGATGGAAACGGACACACGTGTACTCCTTGCCGTTGGGCAGCTTGCACGCTGGGAACGGACTGCCGGTAGCGATCAGTGCCTGACCGTCCGTCCAGTCCATCGCGTCCTGAGGCTTCACCTCATGCAGCCGACTCGGGTTCGACAGAGGCAGGATGATCGGCCGCTCGACGTGTTTCTTCATCTCGCGCACGATCTCCTCGGTGAACGCCCCAGCCTTGGTCGAGCATCCGATCAGTACAGTCGGCTTCGCCTTCTTGACGACTTCCAGTAGCGAGATCTTGCCCTGCTCGTTCGCCTGCACGCCAGCCCATTCGTCGTCCGGGCGCACGAAGTCGCGCACAGCGTCGCGGATCTTCTCGGGTCCGAGGCCCTGGTGGATGAGGCCAAACTTGTCGACTAGGTAGAAGAGCTTGTTGGCTTCCAGGGGCGAGAGCCCGTCAAGTTGGACGACGCCATCGCGCAGCTGCCGCGCGATGCCCAACCCCGCGGAGCCGGCGCCAAAGATGACGAAACGTTGCGAGGAGAGTTTGGTGTTGGTCACGCCGACAGCGGACATGACGCAGGCGAGGGTCACCGCGCCAGTCCCCTGACTACGATGCGTTCAGTAACAAGTACGAATGTAGCCGCATACGAGACTATACACACACGTCGTCATTGAAGACAGCATGCCCCTCACGATACTTCTCTAGCAGCCTGTATGCGTTCGTCACTCCGAAGTCCTCGAAGTGTAAGAGGGTGTGTGGCTGATATTTCCTTACAAGCTGAACAAATCTAGGATTATTTAGTGTGTAAAGCCCCCGAATCGGGAGATTCCACTAACTTGTTGACAAAGATATCGTATTCATCTCCGCGTACACGTTTATGAGGCCACCCCTAGAGATAGCGTCAGCAGCGTTTCTAAGATATATTAGCTATACTCACGACATAGAGGTGATCATTGAGGAGGTCATCGTTGTCGGTGCCGACATCTAGGGTAACACTCAGGGTCTTCGAAGGGTCTATACCTCCAAGAAGTCTGATGGTACGGGTCAGAGGACTGAGTACATGCTGTTGGTTAAATGGCGTACGTGTAGATGGCAGCTTTCGCAGTCGATATCTACGTACACGGGGTTTAGCAGGATATATGCTGATTATTTGGGCATACATACACCGATACCCTTGTTAAACGCTTAGTTGAATGATTCAGAAGCCAAGATCATGTGCAGAACGCACCCCAACACCCTGGTCGCCAATTCCCAAGATCTGTTCCGCGTCTGAACATACTATAAGATCAATCTCACGGCCCTTCGTCTGTTCCAAGAAGTCTTCTTCCATAGCATCTTGCTCGGGAAGGGTCAGATATAGGCCCTCGCTCCTTCGAAACAGGTGAGAGTAGTTTGCAATTGCCTCCGCCTAAGGTGGCCCATGTCAGCGAGGCGATGGGAGAAGTTAACGATGTCCTACCTCGGTCGGGGTATAGATGATAGGAATCAACTCTTTCAGATGCTTTGTGATTAATGCATAGTAGAGAACCCAGTTCTGATCGCGCAAACTCTGCAAGAATGTGTTCTTCGCGAGGTCATCCCCACAGGTCTCGAGCTGATCCCAAGCGCGCTGGCATTGCTCGTCGATGCTGTTGATCTTGTGCGGAAGGCGACCAGTCAGTCCAAAGGCTCTGCGCTCATCGGTCGTGAAAGCGGTTCCTGCGAAGATGTAGCTCGAGACGGGGTCGAAGAAGGCAAGATCAAGCGAAGGCTCACCTTTGTTCAGCCTTGGGTTCGTCAGCAACGCACTACCCCTCACTGCAAGGCGTAACACAGGATCAGATGCCATCCGGTCGACGCAGTCTTGTAGACACGAAAGCAGATGAAGGGAGATGGGATAGTCAAGAGATAGTCAAGGCGACTCTATAAGGTGCATGCTCAATATACCACGATGTCGTCATGCGTAGTTGTATTTTGGGTGGTGATGCATATGGTCCATCATTTGCACATCGCAGATATGTCTGAGCGGCGGAACTGTCAACAGCATAGCATGTACCAGGCGATGTGTGTCCAGACAGGCTGAGAAGGGCTGTGAAGCGGCCGAGGATGTGGTAGCTGCAGAGTGGGCTTGACCAGACCTGGGTGGTAGCGCGTATCACAAACGCGAATGCCTTGGAAAACCCTGTGGAAACGCCGATATTTTACGCAGATGCCAGGCTGCACGGCGGCGACGCCGGCGACCCTCCCACTCCCTCCGTCGCCTGATGCCTTCATATTGGCATGAAAGGTCTGTGCATCCACTTTTATTGTGTCTCGTGGTCCCACAGCGAAGCGAGGACCTCTTGTAGCATGTTAAACTTTTCTTCGGAAAATACAAGGAAACACGCAAAAGATAATCCTTCTATCCTTTCTTCACTAGAAACACTGTAACGCTATCCTGTATTTTCATCAGACAATACTTACAATATTCCTCATACGTTGTACAGAAAACCGTAAATTATTTAAATTATTCTCGGAATATTTGCATAACATTTCTCGATAATTGAAGATTGGATTGATTTTTATCATATTTTTCACGGGTTATTACAATGTTTCTCCACTTTGGTATTCGCCTTGTGTATATTCAACTTCAACTGCCCCGCTTGCACAATCCAGACTTCGAGTCTTTTTCATCGACGAGATTCTCCTGAATACTATCTCGCATCTTGAAAACACGCTAGACTGGTAGGCGACAGTGCACGTGATCGAACACGCAGAGCCGACTTGCGATAGCACTTTGCTGCCGCGCATTCCTTGAACCTGCGCTGGATGCAATATGGGCTTCATTCGCTGAGAAACTTGAAGCCGCTTATTCTATGCCTTCCAGAAGACGCAATTGGCCTTGTGGGTAGTGGCTTTGTCCAGAGACAATACGTAAGTGTTTGGCGTCCTGCTTGTCGCACGGCAAGAGTCTGATTAGGGACTGATTCAACTCAAGATCGTGATCAACAGGTCTTCCACATGAGTGGGCACGTTTCCAGACATATGCCCGCCGCGTGAAAACACTTGTCATCGAGTCTGACGAAGAAATATGGCCTTATTCTGTTGTTCATTCGTCTTGCTACCCCATACTCCGTGATCATCATCCTGGACGGAGTTTCCCCAATCTCGAGACCCTCGAATTTGGCGAAATTCGAAGCGAATCTGCGCAATATGCTCCTATGTTTCTCCAGCCCACTCTCGTTGACCTGATATTCCAGCCCTACGATGAAAGTAGAAAAACCATGCTTCAGTGTCTCGGAGATGGCCTTGCACCCTGTTGGTGTCTATCACTCGTTTACGAAATTATTGCTGCGGTCAAACACCAAAAAGACCATACCTGACGTTTATGCATTATACGCCAATGTTGAACGTATGACTCCGGTGTTGGGCTCCATGTGTTACCGATTGGATCTCGCATGAGTAAGCTCGATTCATGTGTTTGGCGCGCAAGTTGTGGCGTGGCGGCCCCAATGGCGGCCCTTGCTTCGGGAATCGGCATTCACGCAATATTTTTAATCATTCCAAAAAATTCCATCCCAGACTCCAAAAATTCCAAAATACATCTCGTTCTAGCTACCAGCCATTTTGCTTCTATCTTACACCCCGTATTTAGTTGGTCGTCGCAGTCGTGAACGACGTAGTCGCAATACCGAAGCGCTGGTTGGTCGTGTCTGGGAATCGACCGTCAGCTCGCGCCGCGGGAGGACGACGCGGGGAGGGCGGTACTCACCGAAGACAGAGTAGAACCGCTCGAGGAAGGTCTGGCCGTCGATGAAGTCGAGGCCCTCGCCAGAGTCGCTGCCGAGGTCGCCGACGACGAGGTATACGTAGCTCGAGCTGCCGCCGATGTACGAGTTGAGCGAGCGCTGCGCGGTGTCAGCCGTGAGCGCACGGGATAGGTGAGTAAGCGGTACGTACGGGCCAGATCTGCGCGTTGGGCGTCAGGGTGTAGGTCACGCCGCCGATGACGAAGTCGAGGTTCTTGAGCGCGGCGTACTGCGTCGTCGTAATGCGGAGCAGGCCGGTGGTGCTGTCGAGCTTCGCGCCGGTCGCGGAGACGTACTTGTTGTACGCGTCTGAGGGGAGAGGTCAGTGGTGCATACCGATACGGAGGCCGTAGAGCAGCGAGCTCACCAGTGGCGATGAGGATGAGGGTGGTGCCGGTGTCGACAATGCCGGCGGTGCTGGACAGGATGGTTGCACTGTTGTACGAGATCGACTGGTCGATACCCCAGTAGTAAGACGCGGGGCTGGTCGAGGTCAGAGAGCTGGTCCGCCTTCGTCATCATCATGCAGCGAAAGGTATGGAGTAACAACTTACACATAGTTGATCGAGCCGGTGTACTTGGAGGAGTCGACACCGCCGAAGGTGAGCTCACCGTTGGTGACCTCCTCCGAGGTGGTGGGCTCGAAGGAGATACCAATGGAGGTCGTGGAGATGAGGCCGAGCGTCTTCAGATTGTCAGTAACTGTAATCGAACGGTGAGCTGGAAGGAGCGCAGATGATGTACACGATATCTTACCGGTGGGGATGGTCTGGGAGGTCGCGGGGCTGAGAGTTCCCTGAGTAAGAATGTCCGGGCCGATGCTAATGGGTGATAGAGCGCATCAGCGAAGGGTGGTAGGAATGAGACATGATCGCGACCCACCCAAGAATGCCGTCAACGCCGGAGAAGCCAGAGGACTTCGAGGCGACACCGATGGACTGGCTGGGGATTACGAGGCTGCCGAGCGTGACCTCGTCGGTGTACTCGGTACCTAATCACCATCAACGACTTCGTTCTCGCACCATTCGCGATGGACGTACCAGAGAAGGATCCAGAGCCGTAGGAGACAGACTATGAGGAGGCAATCACGTCATTCACGGGGTCGGCAGCGAAGTATGGGTACGACTTACCACCGAGTTGCTGGTCTTCGTGCTGGTCGAGGTAGTCTTGTACTTGGTGTCGGCACCGACCCAAGTGTTGGAGCTTCCAGTGTCGATAATGAGGTTGTCTAGGGAGAATTCAGAACGCGTGAATGCATCTACGGAAACTCGACTTGCAGGTCGTGGCGGGGCTACCAACACCAACCTGAGAGACGTGTAAGCGGGAAGTCGGTCGGCAGATTGAAAGACGTACGGCAGCGATGTAGCTGACAGCCTCGTTGGTCACTGCAAGGCTGCGAGCCTCCTTGCCAGCGGCCAAGGCCTGAGCGCGCTCCTTGATGATCTTGGCGCGAGCCTGGTCCCGCTCAAGCAGATGCGCCGTGCCGGTCGCGTTGACGTGCTTCGCGAAGGACAGGGAAATGTGACCATCACGAGCGACCGGGGTCGCAGCGACAGAAAGCGCGAGGGTGAGGAGAGCGACGAGGGACTTGGCGGAGAACATGACTTGGAGGGCCTGAGAGATGAGGCGGACTGGAGAGATTCGATGTCGCTGAAGGGCTTTTATACGACGCGCGACCCACTGAATACACAATATTAGCTATCCGCCCATAAGTAATTGCGAGTACAAAAGACGCAGAGCACGTAGCGGATGGCATGGTACAGTGACACATGGGGCAGAAGCATTAGAACTGGCATGTCTTGACAGCGACACACACGAACTAGATAAGCAGGCGCACGCGCAGCGCGAAGACCCGCATAGGCATCGCCCACCGTCGGGGCCGTTTCCAGTTCTCAACATTGTATCGGGAGAGCAATGGTGGCGCGACGCGGGATATCCCCACGTGGGATATAGCCCGTCCAGAAATAGCGTGATGAGTGCGTACCGTATGGTACTATGCGACGCACAGCACTGCGTAGGGTTGCGCAAGGACCGCCGTCGGTGGCGAGCGGAGACTCTGTGCCAGCCCAAAAGCATGACGAAAGCCAACCCAGGTATGAAGTCTAAATGTCTATAAGCAGCGGCCATGTTCGAACCAAGTTCGGTGCTCACAGTCATTATGAGGAACTTGACGTTTGTCCGAAGAAGCGCATGTGTGCACATGGGCATCGCCATCACGAGCTCAAAGCTGCAAGGCAGGCATGTGCGCAACGCTTCGTAGTTCAGCTGTTGATTTCCTCGCCTGGATGTGAGCACCGTTTGTGCGGATATTCGCAACAGCACGCTGATGCAATCAATAGCCAACAGCCCATCTCCGCGACTGACTTCCGCGATGCTTCAGCCATCGACACCGCTTGGAGGTGCTCTTTGGCGACGGGTAAAAGATGGCACAACCATTACACACTTGCGGCATTTTCGAGTGATTTATCCCTGTCCCCATCTCGGGCGTGTTGAAGCAGTAGGAGAGAAGTACCGTAAAGGTCAGAGCCTCCGAAGCGCACTACTTAGCAAGGGCCTCGGATATCTCCGGCTCCTTTACAACCCCGCTGATAAAGATTTGCTTCTAAACCGAGAAGGTGTTTCTCACCACCGTCCTCAGAAGAATCCTGGGATTTCCGACTTGAGCTTTTCATAGAGAAATGACACAAATTGAGTCACTTTTGGGCGACCTGGGTTTGAGTACTAGATGTCACAAACCTGAATGTACGTTATGTAAGCCACTTCATTGAGTTGATTTATTCCTGTTATTTTAGCAGAAGCTAAGTACAGTGGATGTAGGCTGGAGATGTACATGCGCGTCGCCTTCAGCCCTCAGAAATCAATAGTTATATTCTGGTTACCAATCGGTAATCAAAGGAATATTACAATACCAGTAGCACTCGTTGTTTTCCAGAGTGTGCACGTAAGCATATCATGTGTACCAGACTTCACAAGTCAGAATCCTAGTATACAATGCAATTCACGTAAACCTGACCCGATCTGCGTATACTAATGATATATACAAAAAGTTCGAAACACACCAACATTCACGAACATCGACAACACCCAAATTTGGCAGCATCACGTACCGATGTGATGCCACCTGCCACTCGGATCGACTGCATCTGAGGAGTGATGTGCTCATAACCTGCGTCGGCTGCTCCGCGAGGCGTCATAAGCCTGAGCTTCTGCGAAAGAGTATATAAATCGAGAGAGGCATATACGCTGTCTTGAGCTTGATGCTTGCCCGTCTTCCCACCCGCATCCCTACCCTGCGAGCGTCCGTTCAGATCCAGCGTAAACAGCTATTTGCGACGATGCCCACAAGTGACCCCGAAGTGAAGAATGCATCTGGACTCACTCCTACTCAGACAAAGGCGCTAAAGGAGCGCAATCCTGAGGATCATGAGCGATCTATTATCCAGAGCATCAAAGAAGTGAGCTTACCTGGCCTCAGATATGCTAATTTTCCTGACATCGTACAGCTCTATACCAGCAGTCCGAAGGAAGTGAGCTCGATGACTAAACTAGGTCATCTCACCTGCTTACTGTCCCTCTAGAGCACGTATCAAGTGTACGCCAAGGAGGCAGTCTTTCACGATCCCATTGGCATCGCCGAGGGTATCGAATCAATCCGCGCCCAATTCAACGGCCTTGTGAAGGTGAGCGCGTTGCTAGATGAATGTAGTGTCCCGCATATTGAACGTCTCCAAGCTCTTCCCACGCGCGGATATTCCGCGTTTCCGCGTACTGGAGAACCCTTCATCGGTGCCTAAGAGCACAATCCTGATCGACCAAGATGTGGCATACTTCAGAGACCCAAACGCGTCGTCTCCCACTAAGGTGAGCGAAGCGAGTGATATGCTATGAACGACCGATTAATGAGGTGATACTTCAGACTGTCAACTCGCTGCTCACCATAGAGACGGACCAATCCCACCGGATCGTCCGTCACACCGAAGAGTGGGACCACAAACACGAGCCCACCTCGGAGGATGGCTTCTGGGGATCAATCCAGGAATTCCGCAAGAAGCTCACCGCTGATACCACCGCCTTGTTTGTCGGGCAGAAGCCTCCCACCGAGAAGTGAATTTGCGATGATACTTAAAACAAAATATAACGTAGCAGTACTGTACATTTCTCGTTTTCGACGCTCTCGAAATCAGGAGAATTGGAACCATCTCTTCGCAGTCTGCTTTGCTGCTAGTGATTTCGCCTGGGGGCTGATGTAAGGCAAAGCTAATACACAATCACTAGTGCGTGATACGTACCTGACTGAGCATATTTTTGCTCCCAGATTCCAGCGACTGGAACGACTCCTCAAGGCCTCCTAACATCTCCCTACGGGTATCGTCAGCGGTAGAGTTGCGACCGCCACGTAGAGTCGCATACGTACCCTCTCTCAGCCAACGCATTGTTAAGTCTCGAGTACAGATCACTAACACCCCTCGACGCCGAATTGGCCATCTCAGAAACCGAGTTAGCCCTGTCAGGCTGCGGCCGACTGCTGCCACTATCGCTGGCAGTCACATTCGGTCTCTGCGGCTTGGGGATCGGGACCGGGCGGTCGGGCCCACCCACTAGAGTCCACATCGTCAGCGGCGCAATCGACTCGTCCGACGGGATACACTCACGCAGTGTGTCGACCTGGTCGCCCGTGAGCGTCTGGCTCTTGAGGTAGCCGAGCCACGACCCGATGAAGGACGCGGGGCCGACGGACACCGGCTGCGGCTGCGGCGGGACGGGCTTGCGGCCGGCGGTGAAGTCGACCTGCGGCACGTCGTACGGGCCCGAGCGGCGCACGTTGAAGACGGTGCCGTACCGCGTGGCGTGGATCAGCCCGCAGGGGTGGCGGGTCCACTCGACGTAGTCGCCCGTCTCGTCGACGCTGAGCGGTCTGGCGGACGGTGAGCTGCTGCACGAGGGAAGAGGACTGGGCTTACTCGTCTGAGGACTTGGGGAGCTGCAGGCTGTGCATGTGCTCGAGGTAGGGGAGTGAGTAGACGAGGGCCTTGCGCTCGTTTGTGTAAGCGATCAGCAGCGTCGACGCTGTGCGCGCACAGTCAGCGCAGCCGAAGTGATAGCATCGGCCAGCTGCTCACTGTTCTTCCGGACGATGACGACGTTCTCGACTCTGCCAGCCTTGCTCGGCCAGTCTGCACGCCCAATCCGTTCTCCGGTGATGTCCACGACGCACTTGACGCCCTTCGCGCCAGCGGTCACCCAGAACGAGGCGCCCTTCACCGCATCCTCCGCGGACGAATGGATGACCTCGGCGAGCCCTGCGCGGTCGGCTCGGCTTGGCGCACCTAGCTTTGTCCCAATGACGAAGGACGCGTCACGGATGGCGTGGGAGACGCCCTCTGTGGTTTCGCGCTGGGTACTGGCTGCCCAGACACCGTCGGCCGACCGGGACAGGGGATAAATCGTCGTTGCACCACTATCCCTCGTCGCGAGGAGCCTGACGCGAGGGAAAATGTCTGAGGAGGCATTCAGCTATGTACTGCGTAGGTACGGAGCTGTGAGCGAGCGCACCGGTATCTGTGCCGGCTACTGTCCAGGTCATGCTGACCACCGCGTCGAGCTCGTTGCGATGCAGGAACGACCTTCTATGGGCCGACTTGTCCGAGGTGTCGCGGAGGATTATTCGGGGGCCGCGCATGTCAACCACGAACACGGATCCGTCCTTGTGTGCGACGGCCAGGAAACCTGTAGAGTGATCAGCAAAAGATACATCCGACAAAGCTGTATGAGGCTTACCGATGTCTGACATGGCTAGCGCTGAGACCGATCCTCGGCTTGCCGATAGAACGAAGGCAGGATAAAAGAAGTGATTGCGCTCGACAGAGACGTGGGTAGCAGAGATGAGCTCAGAGTCCTCAAGCGTCTTGGGTACGGCAGCGTCCTCGGATGGCGGAGTGTTCAGGCGGTAAACTGCAACTTCGCCAGTGCCTAGGACCACAGCACACTCGAGTGACTGAGGTGCAAGATGAGCCGAGGCAACGGCCGCTTCTTCAAGCAGCGTAGGCGATGTACGCGACGCCACCGTGGGATCCGCGAGGAGCGCGAGAACGTCGATGGTTAGACCGGGGAGTGGGTTCGGGTATGATGCTTGCAGTGGACTTGTATCCGAGCTCAGCAAGAGCTGCGCGCTGAGATCTCGGAAGCGTACTGTGAGATCAGAGTGATATGTTACAAGCAGCCGGCGAGGTTGGAACTACAGCGAGAGAATATGAGCGCTTTAGTATGTAGTAGTTAGCGAGGGGGCCTACGCGTAGAACTTTCATTTGCCCTTCATCATCATCGATCCATGCTGAACCTCCACGGAGCCCAAGTGCATCATCCGTTGACTCATCCGAGACCAGGACTTGATAGGATTCTTTCTCGAAGTTGATGAGGTCACCGCCTATCACACCAGTCGGTCCACTCCAAAACGCTGGAGGGGCATCCAGAGATTTGGGGTCATCCTGCATCTTCATTGATTCCAAAGTCGAAGCAATTTCGTCGGATAGAGCTTGTTCGGAGCTATCTCCCGTAGACGGCACATCAGCTTTGGTATTTTTGTGTATTCCGAATGCAGGCGGAGGGAACTCATACGCTTCTGTCGACCTGGCCCCCTTCGCACCGTCGGAAAGAAGGAGAATCGCCCTCGGGTTCCATGACCCTGAAAAATGCGGACTTTCGCGCGGAAGTAGCAGGAAGTCCTGAGGCGTGCCGACAGTAGAATACGTGTGCAGGTTCTTCGGGGTCACCGACTGGCGCATGGCAGTCCGTATGTTCGGGTGGAGGGTTGTCGAAGACGTCGCTGGCAGAGCTGGGGGCTCTGCGGGATTAAAAGCGGGAAGAAGGATCGCTGTGATGCCTGAGATGTCCTCCGTTTTCAGTCCGCCCAGCACGACGAGTACAGTGTCGCCTCCTCTAGGATCGTCAGAGTTGGCGAACCCGCTCCAGGCTAGTCTGAATACCGGTTCGCGACTGGTAGCATGTTGCAGACTCTGTCCTAATGCCTCGTCGAGGCGATGAGCATCCGCGATATTGATGTCATGTTGGCCATCCAGAGTTAGGACAAGAAGAGGCTTGTCTTCATCCTCGATAGCCCAGAAGGCTATCGAACCATCAGTGTACCCTGCAGCAAAGAAGTGACCGCAAGGGTGAATCGCTAAGGCCGTCACGTCTGGCCGACGGTGTTTGAGCAAATTCTAGGTGAAAGGCTGAGCTCTGGCCAGGCACTACGACATCAATGCAAGTACCTGGTCATGATAACCTTGACCTCCTGGTGCTCCTGGTGGCACAACATACTCGTATGCTCGAGCGGTGTTACGGTGTGTCTGATATACTGTGAGGAATGAACTTGATCATCCACGCGGGGCAACTAACCAAGTCAGACATTACAATGCCACCTGTCAACGAGTGAGCTTAGATGTGTATGTCAAAATTGGGTGCGCCCTACCACTATAAGCAACGAAGAGCAGATTGAGATCGCGTGGATGAACGACCATTTCAATCGGCAACTGTCTTCGGAACGGTTATGCTTGTAAGGCAAGGGAGCACAATGTACGTACGATTGTCCGCCACCATAATTTGGCATCCCGCTGGAAGCCATCTTTTCCTCATACAGGGCCCATAGATCGGGCATAGTGTATAGTGACTTCCGAGAACACAAGAGGTCATATGTTTGTATCTCTCCGTTGGCCAGAGCGACAAATACCTGCATGTAATCAATAACACAACCCAGGCAGACGTTTTGAATACGTACATGGGAGTGAGATGGCGACACTGTGACAGAGCTAAATGTAAGATTGGTGAAGATGTTTGAGAGAGCGGAGGATCTCTATTTTACTTCACGGGATACTTGAAGTTCACAATGCTTTGCAGCTTCGGCTTTCGTGGGGTATTAAGGTCCCATATCGTCAAGCGGTCCTTCTCATCTGCAATTCTCAGTGACATGCGTGCGCGTAACTAGATAATGACAACATACCTACGCAGACCAGTCGAAATATTGAGCTGGCGAAATGGAGGCTTCTCACAGCTATACGCTCGGACAACTCGAGTCGGTGTTCTACCCCTGGACCACCATACAAGTCGATGCTGCCGTCGCTCGTGCCTATACCGGTCATAATTCAATTGAACTCAGCGTAAAATCAGGTGACATACCGATTGCTATGATGCCAGAAACAGCCTCATATGCCCATGCCGTGATATCCAAGTGGTGTTCGAAGGTGCGTAGTGTGCCCGCTTGCCAGTCAATCTCATCGGCCAGTTCAATAGAGAGATCTAGTAATGGTTTGGCATTCGACCGCGACAACATCTTTCAGAGATGTGGGGGTGAGGTAGCAAAGCAATACTGAGGCGAGCGTGCCGGTTATGGAAGTGGCGATATTGAGCGCTTGTTTGCATGTTTGACGCGTGGCGGGGCCTGGCTCGTGGGAAACAAGTCGCGCTCACGTGAACGCACTCTGTGCTGAACTCAACCGCGACCATCTTTGCCCCATCACTCCCTCCCCCATTCGCAGCCTGTTTACCCACCCAATATTTGCGGGGGACGGATACATTCGCGGAATACGACACACAGCCCATGCAAAGATGGACTACGAAGGTACGGTCGTTGTGACAGAACCTTGCAATGGTCTGACCGACGAGAATAGATATGCCGAGCATGGACGCCATAGCGAAGACGATGGAGCGAATTCGGACAGAGAGAGACGTCTTGCGAGTTGAACGAGACTCACTACGACGGAATTTCGACTTCTTCAAGATCGAGACAAGATTTACTACTGAGAATCTTCAGAATCAACTTCACGCAGCCCTTGCCACTTCTACTTCATCACATCACTGCATAAATCCCTCCAAAGTTGCCCATGTATCAAAAGCAGCGTTGGTCTCAATTCTTGTCGCTCAGCACCTGCAGTCGCAGCAGGAAGCCGACGCCTCACGAATAGCTACCCTTTCCCAGGCGACTCGTCAAGCGGAACAGCGCGCAGAGATTGCAGAGAGGAAGATTCGAGAGAAAGAGGTAGAGATGCGAAGGACGAGGGCAGAGGACGTCGAGATGCGGGACGCGCTCACCGTGACCGAAGTTAAGCTTGCGAACTCGGAGAGGAAGATGGCCGACCTGACGTCGCTCGTTGCACGTCTGGAGGAAGACCTACAACAGGAGCGCGCAGACCACGAAGAGATCGGAGGAACACTGTCTCGCGCGGAAGAGCAGATGTCGGACCTTTCAAGAAGCCTTGACGAGTCTGAATCGCAGCGCAACACACTCGCCCTGCAGGTCGCTCATCTCGAGCAGGATCTTCAGAACGTGAAGAACGAGCTGGACGAGTCTGAATCTCGTTATCATACTCTTCAGCAGCAGCAGCTCGCAACAATGTCCTCGAACGAAGCGACCAAGGCTCTCAGGAGGCAGATCGAGGAGCTCGAGGCGCGCATCATGCGCCGGACAGAGCAGATTGGCGTACATCAGCACGATATCAAGAAGCTCGATATGAATTTGCGCCTTCAGGAGGAGCGTGTTGCGGAGTTGACGGCTGACAACGAGGTGCTCGAGACAGAGAAGACGGCGATGGTAGACGATTGCAGGACAACGAGAGAGGAGAGGGACACCGCGCTGAGACGATGTGAAGAGCTTGAAGAGAACATCGAGGTCCTTGAAGCCGAGACTTCCGCTGTGGAGGAGAGGCGATCCAGGGAGCTGCAGGCTATGGTTAGCATTGTGGCCGACGCTGCTGCGAAGCGCAAAACAATCTCCCAGTCACTATGTCTCTTGACCTCCAGGTATGATTCGAGAGAACAGGAATTCGCCGCGCAGCTACACGCCGCTGAAAAAGCTGGTGCCCTGACCCGCTCGCACGCCGACCACCTCTCTTCTGAACAGAGCAATGCACTGGCAACCCTTCGTGACACGGCCCTTCGTCTCGAGGCATCCCAGTACTCGGAGAGAACCGCATACGCTCAGTCCCGCCAGGCTACACTCGCTCTGGCCACTGTCTACACCGGCTTGAAGCGCACCAACGCCTCCCTCGACCTCGCACGCGGCGCACGCAGGTCACTACATGCGCAACTGGATGGCGCACGTGAAGATCTCGAGCAGAAGCTCGCTGAGCTGTCCTCTCTGCGCACAGAATACGAGGCTCTGCGCTCCCGCTCCGGGCAGGAGTCGGTTGAAGCACAGAAACGTCACGCTGAGCAAACAGCCGAGCTGGAGCAACACTGCGAGGCTCTTCGCAAGGCGAACGAAGACCTGGAAGCCCGCTACCTCCAGACCCGGGTCGAGCTCTCCCGCGTGCAGGAGCAGATTCACCTCCACGTCTCGGACAGCGCGGATCGCATACAGGAGGAGGATGCGCTACGCTCGGAGCTGGACAAGGCCCAGCGCAATTATCAAGACGAGGCGAACCACCTCCGCACGGAACTTGCTAGGGCGACGGAAGAGCTCGAGGCTGCGTACCTCAAACAAGCTGAACTCGAGTCAGCTCACCGCCAGGCGCTGGACGACATCTCCGCGGCGCGCGAGGAGCTCCAGCAGAGCATGACCGAGGCCCTCGAGAAGCTTGAGGCCAGTCGCATGACCGAGGCGGAGCTTACAGGGACACAGAGTCGCCATCTTGCGGAGATCGACACCCTGCAGGAGCGCCTGGAGGCCGCAACGAAGAGCTTGGAGCGGATCACCAGCGCCCGCGACGAACTCCTCTCTGAGCACGGGAGTGCGTTCAAGGAGCTCGACGAAAAGCGGGCTGAGGCAGAGGCTTTGTTACGGGCGAAGGAGGATCTGGAGTTGCAGGCTGAGGACGCCAAGACCTGTTTTGCAGCTGAGCTCAAGATCCTCGAGGAACGCTTGGATATTGCGAGTAAGGAGAAAGCCGAGGTTCAGACGTCGCTCACCGAGGTAGAGACCCGCCTCGACGAGACGGTGAAGACGCGCAACGAGCTGGAAGACCAACTCTCCAAAGCCAACACTGATATAGAGCGGCTCCGGGTCGAGCTCAAGGCAGAGTCAGAGAGGCGTAAGCGTGAGGCGGAGCAGCACGATGCCGACCTACGAGCGGAGAAAGAGCTCAACGACCGTGCTCAGCTTGGCCAAGGCGAGCTACAGGACGAGGTCGTGTCGCTTCGCGGACAGTTGCGTGACGCGGAAGCATCCATCCAGGCCGCCCACGAGGAGAGGAGCGAGCTACAGGGTCAGATGACGGAGCTCGAGGCAGAGATACAGAGGGCGTTGTCACTGCAGCGACATCGCGAGAGCCAAATCCAGGACGGGTAAGTTGTGCTTCCCCTCGTTCTATCCCGCACAACTGACAAATTCGCCTAGCCACAAACAGGTCTCTGCGCTCAATGAGCAAGTCGAGCGTATTCGCACAGATTATATCCGTGCGGAGAAGGAGTGGAAGGCCGCCGAGATCAACCTGGCCCTACAGGCTGCTCAGCACGAAAAAGTGGTATCTAATCTCCGCAACGAAATTGAGACCCTGCAGGAGGCATCTAGGCTGGAGGAGACGGTCGCAGAGCTCCGCGAGAGGAACGAAGAAATGGAAGAGCTGCTGCGTGCGAAATGCCTTGAGATTGAAGAAAACGATGATCGCTTCATTGAGTAGGTCTGCGTTGGTGCTTCGAGGTTTCCACACACTGATAGCATTGTAGATTGATCAAGGAGAAGAAGAAGCTCACGTCCAAGGTCGACTCGCTTACTCGCAAAGTCAAGACTCTTCAGGACAAGGTGGCAGCGGGCAACCAGGATCTTACCCCGAAAGCCAACCCTCTTGCGAGCTCCTCGTCGAATCCTCCTGTTGCTTCAACCTCGCGTTCTTCGCCTCCCGCCCCGCCACCTACGCAGCCACTACCCGCTCCCCCAACATTCCACACTGCTGCGTCTACTTCCCACGTCCGAGCATCGACAACCCCAGCTGCTAATAGTCGACCTAAAACTCCCGAGGCTCGCGTTCCCCCAACCGTCTTCAAAGCCCGTACTCCTGAGTCGAGACGGAGATCTTCACAGAAGCCTGCTCCAGATCAAGCTCCAAAGGCTTCCTTCCAACCGTTCCAAGACGCAGTCCAACCGCTGCAAGACGCCTTCGTCGGGTCAACGTCGACAACTGTAGGGAAGAAGCGACGCGTGCCGGATGACTTCGAAGACTGCGAAGGTGTCCCACCGCAAGTCTTCACTGCCGACAGCGTCCCGAGTCACGAAAACCCAAACACTCCTCGCGTGCGACGAGCACTTCAGGCCTCGCGCGCAGGTTTCACTCCCGTTCGCAGTACCCGTACCCTTGGGCAGCAGCCGTCCTCCCCACCACGTGCCACCGGAGGAGCTGCTTTGATCGCCGACGTCACGAACAGTCCTCGATCCAAGGCGGCGCAGAAATCGAAACGGGGCTGGCTGGGTACGCTGCGCGGGGGTTCGTCGCAAGCTGCAAGGACCGCATCGTCATCACGACCAGCCCTCGATCGGACGCAGAATGCTCGGTGATAACGATTGTTTTTCAGATCGTCCATTTGTGCGATACATGTCCAGACTCCATCTCTGTAGTCGCAATCTCTTGCATTTGTACTGCTAGGCATTATGTTCATTTTAGCATTCCGACCTATTACATCGTATTTCTTTCTTATCGAGCTCGCAGGATATGACGTCTCAGAAGCTCACGGATGGACCGCCTGCCGCCTGCAAGTCATTTAGTAGGGGTAGTATGGGTTCGCTTCTTCCTCAATGAGTTCCACTGCACAATTACATTTTACATGAAAACTGTCGCATTCAGAGTTTGAGGTGTTCCTTGAACAATTCAGCTACCTCCTCGGCCGCACCCCATGAACCTTGATATCCTGCCGGACTACACAGGTTCGGCGTCGTCAGCTAACCTCTCGATGATATCAACGCCAAGCTACGCACCCAAAGCCATAAGCATGGATAACCAAGAAATCGTACTTCTCGCCCTCCGGCGTCGGGAGGAACTCGCTCTCGAGCGGCAGCTTGAACCACTCCGCCTCAATGCGCGCGCCGCCGCGACGGGCGGGGCGCAGGCCGACGTTGTGCCCGAGGATCTTCGTCTCGGGGTTGCGCAGCGCGGGCGCGAGCTCGAGGCAGCGGTTCCAGATGTTGCGCGCGGTGTCGAAGTTGATCGAGAGGTCCCAGCTGTCCTCCTGGTAGGTGCCGCCGATCAGGACGTGCCCTGGCGGCGCCGGGCGCGGGATCATGTATGTGGCCTCGCCGGTGGGTATGCTGCCTGTGATGCGGGAATTAGTTCGAAGGAGATACGAGGGAAGGTAATGGCTGACTCAGGCCGAGAGGGTAGGAGAGGAACTCCTGGCAGTCGGGTGCGTATGCGAGGATGGTCTGTCCTCGAATCGGGTATACTGCCTTGTCCTCGACGCCGATGAGGGACCTGGCACCTAAGTATACGATATCGTGTAAGGCATCGCAGTACTTATTTTAACCTGTAAAAAACCTACCAAGAGCTGTAGCGTTGATGACTACGCCCTTGGATCCGGCGATCTCGGCGGCCTCCCCGATAGAGTATACCTTCTTGCGGACAAAGTTGACACCTCGCTTGTCTGACTCACCCTTTAGCCATGGAAGATAGAGCTGTGGGTTGAGGGACACTGTATTGAATGCGACACCTGTTAAGGCGCCAGCTGGAACCTCCTCTGGCTTGAGGACGCGGAACTTATGATGTGACATGAATATCTTTCCCGTCACAAATAGAAGGGAAAACTTACGTCCCGAACCAGATCTTTATACCAGATATGTGCGTCGTCCAGAGGATCTGTGTAGCAAATTCGTGAAGGTAGGATCTGAATCTCCATAAACAGTTCTGTGTTTCCCCTGCAATGCGCGTACATACCCGAACTAGCCCAGAAGGAATCATGTCCCAGAGCTTGTTGCTAGTTACATCAAATCAAATCCTTGAATTCAGGTTCACAAAATCGCCTACAATGTAATGAGTTCTCGCTTATATTTCTTCTCCTCATAATCGCCAATTGGTGACCAGTCTGCACCCTAACATAGGTTGCCTACTACATGTAAGATCGCACATTGATCAAGTTTGGCACTTACAGCCCACGGACTAGCCCACGCCTGGTTCGTCAAGTCAGACTCTTCGGGCAAATCTCTTGCTACGATTGTGAACCTGTGTGTCGGATAACGTTCGGAGAGAACATAGGCAGATGAGAGCCCAATGACTCCCGCGCCGAGGACGACTACGTGAGGCGCATCACTGGTAGTTGTTTGAACGCTGGCCATCCCGTAGTTGTCGTCGTCCTGATGTGCGTGCGGTAACGCCTAACCATCGTGACCTCAGACTCGTCACTCGGCGAGTCATGGAGTCGGGGATGGTACATAGGGAGCAAGATAAGATAAGGCGAAGAAGTCTGGATCTGGGTTGAATCAGTGATCCTGGTGATCACTGATCACTGATCAGAAAAGGCAGGTGCTGTGCTTCGTCCTGCCGCGAGGTGTGTGGTCGTTAGCCACATTGCAGCACTGCAGTACAGGGTAAATCACAATCTCTGCCGTCAACACCGCTTATGCGTGTCTTTCATTAAGTCGGGAGCATATAGCCTGTAGTTTTGTTTCTGTCCGGCTGCTCAAAAGCCCGTCGAGTCTCAACTCACAGTGAATAGGTCTTGAAGTGTATTTTCAACTAAACTGCAAGTTATTAGCCATTGCCTGTGAAATATTAAGCTTTGCTGTATTCCGGAACTGTCAGAGCAGTGCTTACTGCCGGCCGTGCTGAATCTCGATTTCCCGTACTGTCCGACAGAAGCACAACGGTATCAGTAGCAAGCCCTTGGTCGGTGAGATAAAGGCATGTGTCTGTATAACGTGTAGTACACCAGGAACCAACGCTTAGAAGGGGATATATTACCTGCAGGTTGCTCTTGACCACCCCGCCAGCACCCTTTTTACTGCTCCCTCCCTCTGCGAGTCTGACTACATTTATCTACCGATCTGGTATCGGCTCACATACTTTTCTTATCATTCTTGTACGACCATGGCGCATGAGCTCAAGTCCACATCATTCGGCATTCCATATTTCGTTGAGTTCGCCAACCTCACCTTCCGCCGCCGGCGGAAGAAGCGCAACTCGAAACGCTCCCAAGCGACCCACTCCATCTACTCCACGCCCGACTTCTCCGACAGCGACTGGACGTTGGTAGGCTACGATGGCTCCTCGGAGACGCTCTCTGCGCACTCCCGCTTCGACAAGCCTGAGATCGAGGAGCAAGGGCTGTACATCCGTTTTGCGTCGTCCGCCGCGTCCTCGTCGAGCCTAGCAGGCTCCGAGAACATCGTCCCGCGGCAGCTCTCGCCCACCCGCGCGATGCGGCTGAAGCATCGCATAGCAAGCGCCGTTCTCAAGGCGGGCATGGATGCGGGCTCGGAGGAGGCCGCGGACCCGCTCGACTGTGCGCTGAGGCAACGAGGCGCGCTGCCGCCCGCGCCGGCCAGCTGTTTCTACCGCGGGACGTATGGACAGGTCATGCAAGCGTTCCAGTCTGCGGGGCTGACGGCGACGGCGTGTGATGAAGCGGGTTTCCCAAACGGTGCGTGGTATCCGCTCGAGTGGTGGGTCGCCGTACGCGTGCGGCTGACGCGTGTCTGTGATAACAGCCACTAGGTTAGGAGCGATGTTCGTGGTGAATCAGACTAGCAGATCGCGGAACGTGGAGCTCATGAAGGTAACTCTATGGGCCTAGACTTCTGTGAGCTACTTGTGCATGCATGGTTTTCGCCGCAGTGACTTACCGATACCGGAAGACCACCATGTTTGCTATGAGAAGCTGTTTGTCGACAACTCATGCCAACTATGCACACATAAATGATCTGTATCATACAATATCCTGCAAAATATGCACATGCAGCATGTATCAGTAGCAGTAGGAGTAGTGAGCTGCCTTGTTTCGGACATCCGCCCATCGCATTTGCTTCCGCATTTGTGCACATATATACCGGCAAGTCGGTGTGAGCACCGACACATACACACCGTCCGTCATACTCTCGAACATCATGTCGCAACACGTCCAGAATGTAAGATTCAGGGTCTCAGCTGCTGCTCGAGCATGTTTAACCTGCTCGCGACTCAAGGCAACCCACAGCAGGTCTAGTGCAACCGACGAAGCCAAGGCGCATTCGCGCGTTGTTGTCGAGAGCATTGAAAGCTCGGGCTGCCCTGGGGACTACACCACCAGCGTGACGGTGTCTGCTGGCCAGCACGAGGTAAACATCATGTTTACTCATGGGACGGTGAGGCTTACTTTGCGCTTGCAGAGATCAGGCCAGAGCTCAGACGAGCGGTCTAAAATATCCCAGGAGGGGGAATTTGAGGTGAGTACTACGTCGCAGAGTATGAAGGGCAGTGACGATTTAATATGCGTGTGCAGCGATATCGACTATATGAGCTGCATCATCCCATGGCCTTTTCGTTCTGTGCGATGTAATCAGAAGCCTCCTGTAACATTTGTATGAATACACAAGAGACATCAATGCAAAAGTGGACGATTAAATGTGTGATCCGTACTGAGAGTATATTCCAAAAGCAAACAGGTCAAGCACCTAGAACCCTTCCTTGCCGAGATCCCACTCTCGTACTGCCCCTCGCTTCTTGTATTCGATGGACATAATGTCCGCAACCTCGCTCGTGTCGTCCGCATGGGCGTTCTTGCTGTCCTTGGACTTGTCCTTTCCTATTCCCATGCGCTCGAGCCGCTTCTTATCTTCCTTGTCTTCTCTCCGCCGCCGTATGACCTCGAGCATGGCGTCCCACCCCGCGAACTCCGCGTCGCTGATAAGTCCTGTGGCGGGGATCGACGGTGCGACCAGCGGCGCGACGTCGAAACGCGGGTCATACGACTCCTCAAAGTATTTGTCCATCTTGGACGGGAGGTGTGCGGGGAGCGGCGGCGGCGAGGTCGGCGGGGGTGGCGGTGCGTCCTTCGCTTTGTGGCGGCTGCGCTTCGAGCGTGAGGACTTGTCTGGGGACGGAGATGGCGGGCGGGGCCCTGGGGAAGGAGAAGGGTTGCGTGTGGACGGGAGCGTCCGCGATGAAGAGGGTCCGACTTCTCGAGAGTTGTGGTGCCTCGAGGACGAGGCGCGAGGTTGCGAGCCGCGCTTCGAGGTAAAAGACAGTTTGGCTCGCAGCTCGGCGACCTTGTCGTCAAACCGTTTCCGCAAGGCATCGTCTTCTGTCCTTGCAAGTTCCGGTGTGTCAACATGTGGCTCGCCGTGCTCCTCCAGGACGCGGTCTTTTGACGAAGAACGTGGGGTTTTTGAACGGGGCCGCTTGCGAGGAGTATCTTCGATAGTCTCGTCCCTCTGCCGCCTTCTCGCGAGCGGGTCCTCGGAGTCGATGTCCTCTTGAGTCGATCGAGGTGACGCAGATGCATGCTCTCGGTCCGGCTTTGAAGAGGGCTCATCGACATCGGCCGCGTTCACAGTAGACTCCTCTTTTCTGTCATCGTCGCGTCTCCGACTTCTATGTCTGTCGTGTCCAGTGTCGTCTCTACGAGAACGGTGGCGTCGATCACGACTCCTCGATCGCTTAGAACGATGGGACCTGCGCCGACGCTCCGTATCCTCACGCTCGCCGTCTGAGTGGCGGGTGGAGCGCGGCGACCTGCTGCGTTCCCTACGACTTCTGTGTTGTCTCTTCCGTTCGTAGTCATCTTCAGAAGGTGAGCGCGAGCGGTGCCTGCGCCGCCTGTCGTGACCATCCTCCCTCGGCTCTCTACGCTCGCTGCCCTTGCCCTTCCTATCGTCCCGCTCGCTCTCATCGTCGTCTCTCCTTTCCCAGCTCCTCTCTCGTCTTTTCCTGTCCTTGTCCCGCTTCCCCCCTCGGTCGCGGTCTCTTCCCCATTCAGTGCCGCCCTTGCCCATGAGGCGGCGTAGCCTCTCTGCTTCCACAGCCTCCTCTGCTCTTGCCTTCCGTTCCTTCTTCTCCTGTTCTAGTCGCTCCAACCTCACGTCTTGGGCTGCTTGAGCCTGCGCACGCAGAATGGTCTTGTTATGTTCATCCGTATTCTTAATAATGGAGGACAAGAATCGCTTGTTCGTCTTGGGCGCATTGCTTTCTGACCTAGCAATATGATCAGTCATTGCTTCAATATTGAATAGCAAGCACGCCGCGTACCACGTGTTTCCAGGCAGATATGCCTTGTAGCCCTCAGACCCATACCGATCCGCCTTCTGCTTCGCCTCCTTGAGAATGAGGTCGGCGACGTGGCGGTCCAGGTCGTCGTCAGCCACGGAGTCGGACACAGAGCTACCCAGGGACGCGCGCACGAGGTTGGAGACCACGGACGACAGCGTGGATTTGGACATTGTGGATCGTCAATGGGGGTGATGGGGTTCGCGGTCGGGGTTTGGCCGCATTGGGATGCACGGCGCCAGCGTGATGAGCGCATCAAACTCCCACGGCCAATCTCTACTCGTTGCGGTCACCGGTGGCCTCCTCCACTCGAGTCTGATGAGACCTGGTCCAGTTCATTTCCTCCCTATGAAACTTTGAATCTCCTGCAAGTGCGCGCACATAGACTAGGAGCCTTACGAACTGGGGACTTACTTGTAATGTATTAGGTTTGATGTCTGCGACAACAAAGTACATAAGAAGCGAGGTCACTGGGGCTGCTATTTCCTCTTAACCCTCATCTTCCTCTCAAAGGTACGAGGTAATACTATCCTCGGCCCATCGACATCTCTCTAACACGGATGTCTCAATAGACTAGTCACGCTCATGAATAAAGGTCACCACGCGCCGGGCTCTGTCCCATCTAACTGCCTGGGGCGGACGGCAGGTCAGGATAATAGTCGCATGCTGGGTGTGTACGATGTTGACATGGACAAAACTTCTAGCTTCGGACAGGCCTCCTCCTTATCGATGCACGGTGGATCAGCACCCGCGTCGTTGCACCCATTCGTCGCCCCTCTCGTTCGCTGGTCCTCGCGCACACGGACCCGCGTCTGTCGAACAGCCACACAACTACGGCTCTGTTCCCTCTTCCTCCCCCACCTCTGCCACCGTTGCTCCTCGAGCAGCGGCCTACTCTGCAACACCTTCGGAGTCGCTGCCCTTGCATTTCACTATGCGCCACATGCCTGACGGCGGCATTTGGCGCGCGGTGGTCGTCTCTGCCATCATGTGTGCGCTGATTGCAGGTACTGATCACCGTCTTTTCAATGGGATCGTCTACGAGTACGTCGACTGGGCTGCCCTTTGCTTCCTTACCGGAGCTAGGGCTGTTCTTCTCGACCTGGTGTGGTCTGCCGTGATAGCAACGGTCCTCGCATTCATCTGGCCCGTCAACATCATCGCCTTCCTCATCGCTGTTGACTGGCTCATTCCTGGTCGGCCCATCTCTTTCCTATTGGAGAATGGCCAGGGTCCGGTGTCTATTTTGTTTTACGTCTCTGTCTTAGTCGTGCTGGGTCTCCTCCCTCCTCTCCTCCCTCTTCGCTGGGCTATTGACTGGGCTCTAGGGTACTTTCCTCGTGTAGAGCGTCGTAGCTTGTAGACATCTGTACGTGATTGCGATGTCGCCTGTTCTCGCTCTCCCTTGGCTAGGCTTAGAAACTAACACTTGGTCAGCGCTGGTTCATTGCGCATTTATATCCTAGCTCGTACATGGTTTGTCAGGTTTGATCACTACCAATGGATTGTAGCTAGGTAGCTCATATCGGAAGGCGCTCGTGTTGACGCACCCTCCACAGTCCTTCACTGGATGCCATCCCGTAAGCACTCAACAAGCAACAAGAGCAACGAAACACTCGAATGCTTGTCAAAGGGGTACTCCCGTCCGTGATGGACCGTCGATGGCAGCCTTGTGAATGGCTCAATCCAGCGTCTCAG
>KN840606.1:30805-54207 GCA_000832265.1 Phlebiopsis gigantea 11061_1 CR5-6 | reverse complement strand
CAATTCCCCCAGGCTTTATACACCTCCAGGACGTTGACGTTACAGAAAGTTTGCACTCCGTAGGCGGATTGGTTGCGTTACATGTCACGCGTTTGGCGCCGTGCGCACTTGCCCGAAACGCGCGAACCAGCCACCCATCAAAGTGATGGGAAGGCGAGCTACCGAATCAGGAAGGCGTCGGGTGGCTTGAGCGTGGCGGAGTGGCGGGAGTGGCTGAAGCGGGTGGCTAGGCGGTACTGCTCGTCTTATGGGTGTTCTTGTTGAGCTCGTCCCTATGCAAGTTTCTCCCAATAACACATCTGCGGCTCCCGGTGCCTGTGAGCGAACTAGATTGGTGCCAAGGATGTCGCAAAAAGGCACGGAATGCCAGCTCAGGACACAAGACTGGCGGTGCATCTAACGCATTGCAATATTGTGAGCAACAGCCCTCACTCACGCTGCGAGGCTTACCGATATGAAATCAGTGTGTCCAGGGCCCGAGAGTTACGAAGTGCAGTTCAACTTGGTTCGCGAGAAAGTGCGGCGCAAGCGTTGTATGATTCGTGTCCCGCTCGCGAGGTATAGCGCTCGGATGCCTGGCGCGCATTCCGAGTCGGCGTTTGAGCTCCTTCGCTCTCACCAACATCAACGAAGGTGTATTTCGCCTGCATCGTAGCTTGAGTCTTGCTCATGCTTCTTGTCGCGAAGTTGTTCATGATACAGTATACACTGTTTATCGTTGGCTCGTCGAAATATCCTATCCGATGCGTCTTTATTTGCGTAGGCGGCATATCCCCTCAGCATACTACGGTATGCTTTCATTAGAGAGAAACTTTATCCCCAGAATATGTCTTCTTCCATGGACCACGGACCGACGAGGGCGCGCCGTCGACGAGAGAAGCCGGCCGCTGACAGCGAGCGGCGACGTCCCGCGTTCTTCGGGGGCAGTCCACGCATCTAAATTGGACGCGCCGCTTCGTTTGTCGCGCCGAGCAACCTCTGGTATGTCTCCCGAAGTATGGAAGTCTAGTTTTATTCTTTATTTTGCTCTACCTCTCCGAGACCCCCGAGCGAGAGCACGGTAGCGGGCGGCGCCGAACGTATAAATACCTCGCCCGTCGATATACGCATTTCGGGTTTTCTCCCCACCTCGCTCGCACGTTCTCCTCTGTCCGTCTGTCGCCGTCGTTGTTGTCTCGGTACGCTCTCGTTTGTTCGTATCGCGCTCACACATCTCGTTTGTAGGTTCGGCAAGCTCAGGCCGACACTTAGTAGTATTGGGCTATCGCGCGCATTATTTGGTTGCTATTTCGAGGCCACTGTATTACATTTTCCTTTGCTCCACAGGTACCGACGTCGCCCTCAAGATCGTCGCCACCAATCTATCGCTCGCGGTCAATAACTTTGAGACTCGGATAAGCACCACGAGTGCGCTGGGGCACGACAAGATTGCTTGCGCACACAATAAAAGCTGGGTTTCTTCTAAACTATATATGTACAGATATATGAGCTACGGCATTACACAAGACAAGCACAAACAACGAGAGATACACGGGCAAAACATATAGTGGTACACATCATCGGAATCCAAATAACACAAGAGCGAACAACAGCGAAATAATTACGGAAAAGCCTGAGGAGAAACGGGCGGACTTCAGATTACGCCAAGCTCGTGCGCCCTCTCCCACTCCTTGGGGTAGAGCTTGTGCGCAGCAGACGGGAACAAACTCATGCGCTGGTATCCGCTGCGCACGAGCGGGTCCTCGATGGCCATCAGCCGCAGGATCGTCGGGCTCGGCGCGACGTGGACCTGCGCAACGTCGCCAGCCGCGAACTGCGCGAGCGGCACAATGGCCTTGTCGAGCCGCGTCGAGAGCACGTACGGGAACGTGTACCTGGCGGCGGCGCGCTGTGCGTGAGCGACAACAACGCAGGGGGGGTGAGCGCACGCACCTGTCCTCGCTGATGTTCAGCGTGTTGACGCGGTGCGTCGTCGCGACGAGCTTCCCGCCCGTGAGCCGCATTAGCTGCATGCCTGGCCGCGCCGTCAGCGCTGTGTGCACGCTCGGGAGAGCGCGGGCGTACCGATGTTGCAGACGACGCCCCCGGGGACCATCGGCACGTCGACCCACTGCCCGCGGAAGTTCTGCACCTGCAGCCCCGCGCGCGACTGGATCAAGCACGTGACGAACGTCGACGGGTCGCGATGCTCGTGCATCCCCTGCGCGAAGCCGTCCCTCGCCGCCGCCCTGATCTCGGGCGTCAGAGGCAGGTAGTGCCAGATTGCGCTGTTGAACTCGTAGGTGTCGGGGAAGTGCGCGTTCAGGACATCCTCGGAGATGTCGAGGATCTTGCAGATGTGCGCGTTGAGCGCGAGGTTGAGCGTGTGGTAGCGGTCGTGCAGCGTCTCGACTGCTGCGCGGAAGGTCGGGACGGCGCTCTCCGCGGGCCACTGGTTCGGCCCTGCAGCAAGCGCGGTGAGAGGGAGCCTCCGCCATCAGCGAGAGGACATACCTTGGTGCAGCTTCTTCCAGAAGGGGACGTCGTCTCCGACGGGTGCCGGCAGGTCAGGACCAAAGCGGTAGGCTTCGGCGTGGGCCTACACCACGGTCAGTCACGGCTGAATAGGACGCGGGCTGTCGGCTCACCTTGTGCGAGCCTGTCATGCGGTCAGCCCGAGTGTAGCCGCGAAGGGCGTACGAGTTGTCGGTGGACAGCGCATCCTTCCACTCCTGCGGCTTTGTGAACAGCTCGTGGCACAGGCGAAAGAACTCTTTCTGGACGTCGTCTTCGAAGCCGGGGACGTTGACGAAGACGCCAAAGCCGACGTCCTCGAGCGCGTGACGCAGCTGGGCGTAGTACGCCGCGGGGTCCGTCTGCGCGAGCGAAAAGTCGACGAGGGGGATCGCGTCAAAGTCCTGCCGCCCGTCGACGAACGGGGGCGCCTCTACCGCGGCGGCGCGGCCCATGGCGGCAACCATCTTCTGCGCAAAGGACGCGACGTGGTCGTCGGAGATCATGGTGTAGTGCTCGCCGTCGACGTCGATGAACTCGACGCCGCGTGCGCCCGCAAAGTCTGCCCAGCGGGAGAGCCGGTCGCGCTTGAAGACCTCGCGGGTGCCCATCGACGGCAGCGGGACGGCACAGAACACGGACAGGCGGGCGCCGCGGAGGCGGCCGGCGGGCTCGTACGAGCGGCCGAGGCTCGAGAGGCCGTATGCGACGTGCGTCCAGCGCGCGAGCTCGTCGGGCGAGAGCTGCAGCTGCGCGCGGCGCGCGGGGTCTGCACGTGTGAGCATCCAGTCGATGACCTCGTGCGCGGCGGCGGGCGGTGCATCGGCGGCGCGCAGGGCGGGGAACGCGGCGAGCAGCTGTGCGCGGACGGCGTCGATGCGGTCAGGCGGGACAAGGGCGAGGAACATGAAGAGGTTCACGAGGACCTCCACCCAGACGAGCTCGCGCATGCGGAACTGGATGTGCGGCGGGAGGTTGAACACGCCGACCCACGCGACGGCACGCCCGCGCGCCTCGAGCGCCTTGGCGATCTCGAACGCGACCGCGCCGCCGAAGCTGTACCCGCCGACGTGGTACGGCCCCGCGGGCTGCTGCGCCTCGATCGCGGCCGTGTACGTCGCGACCATCTCTGCGAACGACGCAAACGGCGCCTCGCCCGCGTCGAAGCCGCGTGCGCGCAGCGCGTACACGGGGCGGCCGTCCGCGGCGAGCTCGCGCGCCAGGTTGACGAACACGAGCACTTCGCCGACGCCGGGGTGCACGAGGAAGACGGGCGGCTTCGCGCCGTGCGGGTTCATGCAGATGAGCGGGCTGTAGCGCACGTCGCCGCCGCCGCTGGCCGCCGCCGCCAGGAAGGCGCACAGCGCGCCGAGCTCGGGGTGGCGGAGGAGGTCGATCATGGGCACGTCGGGGATCTGCAGGCGCTCCTGCAGGCCGTGCTTGAGCCGCACGAGGTGCATCGACGAGGTGCCGATGTCGAACAGGCTGTCCGCCGCCCGCAGGCTGGAGGCGTCGCGCCCGAGCACCTCGGCGACGACCGCGTACACGGCCTGCTCGACCGCGCTGGCGGGTTCGGGCGCGGGCGCGGAGACGAGCGCGGCAGACACGCGGAGGGTCTCCTCGAGCGCGGCGTGGTCGCCGCGCTGGTACGCGACCATGAGCGCAGAGCGGGACACCTTGCCGAGCGCCGTCTTCGCAAAGCACCTGCGCGGGAGGGGGAGCACGACGTGGGGCGCCTGCGCGCAGAAGACGATGCACCGGTTGCGGACGGCGCGGTTGGCGTCGAGGATGCGGCGGACGTCGTCGTCCGTCAGGCCGTCCTCGACGCGCACGGCGTGCTGGTAGAAGACGGCGTAGGTGTCCGTGTCCGTGTCCGGCAGGCGCATCGGGCACACGAACACGTGTGCGCGCGCGACGCCCTCGATCGCGGCGTCCTCGACAAAGTGCTCGACGTCGACGCTCGGGTGCTTGACGCCGTTGATGTTGATGTGGTCCTTGTCGCGGCCGACGAGGTGCAGGTTGCCGTCCTCGTCGAGCTGCGCGCTGTCGCCGGTGATGAACCAGCCGTCGGCCGTGAACGACTCTGCGTTCGCCGCGGGGTTGTTGTAGTAGCCCCGGAAGACGGTCGGGCCGCTGAGCTGCAGCTGCCCCGGCTCGAGCGCCGCGCAAGGCTGGCCCGTCGCGCGCGAGACGACGCGCACGGCCGTGCCCGGGCAGCACGCTCCCAGCGAGAGGTACTTTTCCGCGCACGCCGCCGCGTCGCGCACGACCGGGCGGGTGTCGTAGATGCAGCCAGCCTGCGCCCACGTCAGCGTACGTGCGATGTCCAGGAGCCAGGGCTGCTTACCCCGGTCTCGCTCATGCCAAAGCCGGCGCGCAGGACGTTGCGCGGCGCGCCGCAGCGCTCGAGTATGTCCGTGAACTCTACGGCCGTGCCGACCGGGACCGCTTCCCCGCCTGAGATGAACGCTATCATCTGCGAGAGGTCCAGGGAGGCGGCGGGGTCTTGCGGCGCCGCCACCAGCTCGCGGCAGATCTGGGCCATGAGGAAGTTCGGGCTAAACGTGTACGCGATCTCGAGGCGGCTGCACCATTCGAGGAGGCGCAGCGGGCGCTGGATGATGGCGGACGGCGCGACGTGGAATTGGCTAGCGCTGCTCAGCACAGGTGCGCCGAGAGATACTACGTGACGTACTGTGCGTTGAGCTCGAGGGCGTGGAGGTGTATCTCGGACACGCACGCGACGTGGTCGAACGCGATCCAGTTGAGGAACCGCGAGCGCGGCGTCGTGCCGTGGTGCCTGCTCTTGCCGCGCACGCTCGAGAGCAGGTTCGCGTGGCGCAGCGCGACCGCCTTGGAGTTGCCCGTCGAGCCCGACGTGAGCATGAGACAGACGATGTCGTCCGGTGCGATGCGCCTCACGGGGTACACCGCAGCCTCCGTGGCCGCGTCTGTGGCCTGCGTCCCGAGGTCCGCGAGCGACAGGGCCTTGATGTCGGGGGCGACGGCCTGGACGTCGGCGATGGTCTGCTTGGTGGCGATCAGAGTAGGTTTGTTCAACAGACTCTGCAGGTGGGCGAAGAACAGCGTCTGGCGCGAGGGGTCGGGGTGCAGAGGGGGGATCGGGCACACGGGGATGCCGGCTGGGGCAGCGGGCTGTCAGCGGGCAGCGTGAGTGCGGACGCGGGGGGCTCACCCATGCAGCACGCCCAGAAGACACGGATGTGGCTCTCGTGGTCGGGGAAGCTGGTGATGACAATGTCCGTGGCGGGGCTGAGCCCGGCGGCGAGCAGGCGCTGCGCGTCGCGGAGCGAGGCTCTGTAGAGCTCGTCGTAGGACAGCGTCTGCACGACGGCGCCGTCGGCGTCGAGAAAGCTGACGGCGGCCGGTGCGCCCTGCGAGCGGGCATGGAGCAGGTCGGAGAGCGTCGAGGGCGGCGAGGACATCGCGGGCGAGGGCGAAATATGCAGCACCAGAGTGCCGGTGAGCCGCTATATGTACCTCCATGTGGTCGTGATGGCAGTCGCGGACACGATATCCGTGCGCGCCGTCCGCTATTTTGACCGCGCCAGGGGCAGGACGAGCGAAATTCGCGCCCGTTTCGCGGGTTGCGAGGCGACCGCCCCCGATGTCTCCCATCAGATCACGCCACCCACGATATCGTGGTGGCCGTGCTGCCATTTCGTCGGCAGCGGGACCCCTCACGCTGGACCTGATGCCGACCCCGGGGACCCCGCACCGTGCCATCCCCGTATCTCTTCAAGCGGCATAGCCACAGGCAGGAATGCACACCGGGAATCCATCTAGTGTGCCTCATTGCGCCTGGCTGAGACAGGCGCACCTCTGAGGTGCGATCTCCGTTTCTCGTATAGATTACAGCTACACACGAACATCCTCCGGAACGGTACGCTAGGCTAGCACACGCCGCTAGGCAGCGAGCGGGACGGCCTCGATGATCGAGTCGACCGCGCGCATCGCGTGCACGCGCACGACGCGGAAGCCCGCGCGGCCGACGAGCGCGCGCATCTCGTCCTCCGTGCGCGTCGCGCCGTTGTTCAGCGCGAGCAGCTGCAGGCTCGTCGTGTGCACGAAGCGCGCGCTCGTTGCCTGCAGGAGCATCTCGCACAGCAGCAGCGTCGGCGCCGCCGCGCCGCCCGGGGCGAGCATCGCGCCGCGCACGGCGCGCAGGATCGCGACGACCTGGTCGTCCGTCCAGTCGTGCAGCACGTGCCGGATGAGGTACGTCGGGTGCCCGCACGGGAGGCCCGTCTCCGCGAGGCTCGGCGCGAGGAAGTCGCCTGCGGCGAACGACACGCGCGCGCGCGCGGCGGGCGGCTGCGCGGCCCAGATCTGCGTGTGCGGTGTCAGCGGAGCGGCGCGTCGTGCGCGTGCGTGCGCACCTTTTGCGCGTTCGCGGAGGTCTGCGGGATGTCGAAGATGACGAACTCGGGCGCGGTGTCGGGGTACGCTTTCATGAGCGCCATCTCGAGCGCGCCGATGCCGCCGCCGACGTCGACGACGGGCGACGCGAGCGCGGGCCAGTCAAAGTCTGCGCGGCGCGTCAGCGAGGGCACACAGCGCGCCGCAGGACGCACCGTCGACGACGTGGCCGTTCGCCATTCGGTGCAGCTGCTGCATTGCGCGGCCCATGCGCTGCCCGCGCCACGCCTGCGCGGGGCTCGCGAACCACTCAAAGACGGACTCCTCGAAGCCGAACGCGAGGTTGAGCGCAGGCTTCGCGCGGCGGTCGAGCGCGCCCACGCCCGCCGCCTTGGCCGCCTCGAGCAGGTAGCCCGCGGCCTTGAGCCCGTCGTCGGCGCTGCAGCCGCGCGGTCAGCCGTCACTCGCGCAGGAGGGGGGGGGGCGGGGGCACGCACACGAAGCCGACCGCGTCCTTCACGGTGGGGTCGCCGTCCGCGCGCAGGACGTCCGAGAACGCGTTGTTGCGGTACGTGCGCGCGCCGAAGCCGCCGACCTCGTCGAAGAAGCCGAGCGCGACCAGGCAGCTCATCGCGATGCCTGCGCGGGGGGCGTCAGCGCACGCCCGGGGGGCCTGCGGCGGGGGGCTCACCGAGGAAGCGCGGGGCGACGCCGGCATGCGCGGCGAGCTCGGCGAGCGTCTTCGTGTCGTCGCCGATGGCGTCCGCGACGCCGAGCTCCGCGACGAGGCGCAGCGCGGCGCTCTCCTGTGCGGCCTCTGCGCGCGGCGGGTCGTCAGTGCGGGCGGCGCAAGGCGGGCGCGCGACGGACCTGCGAGGAGCACGGTGTACTCGAGCGGGCCGAGGACGTCGCGCTTGAGGCGGTCGGCGAGCAGCTGGACGCGCTTCTTGGCCTCGTACGTGTCGTGGCTCGCGGCGGCGCCGTCTGCGCCGTAGATGGCCTTTACCTCGCGCAGGAGGTCCTCGGCGAGGGCGACGGGCGACGGTGTGGACATCGTGCAGGGGTGGTGAAAGACAGAGTACTGGTCGTCGTGCGACCGCCCGCCGACACACTTATAGGCCGGCCGCTGGCGACATCACGATCACATGTAAGAGCACTGGCAACGGCGCTGGGGGCACCACGATCGCCTGTACCTTGCTCTGCCATCTCTCGACGAGCCAACACGATCCCGCGGAGGCGTAGTGCTCATGACACACGGCCGCAAGCCCGGGCGCGCACGTGGGCGCCAGAAATAAGTACTTTGCAAAAGCGTTTTTACGACCAACCGACTTTATCCGGCCTAGCTTTCAATCTCGTCCTCGTGTGCCGCCGCCGACGACACCCAGAAAATGGACGAACGTATAGTGACCTTACCCCCGGGGATCCGACGCCCCAAACCCACGCACAAATCCAGTCGACGTTCTAGCATAAACGCCACGCCCAACTACACAGCGATGGCTCGCTGAAGCCCAACTCGGGCGGGCTCTCCTCTGTCGCTACCCCGGGGAGGCCAAGACCAACTAGCCCACACACATCCAAGTCTCTCCCGCGACATACAAAACTTTGACGTGAGCTTGTCGGAAAAGAAACAATCACACCGACACAATCACAATCGCAGCTAGACGGCTCCAGAGGCTCTGGGACTACAATCACCGCGGCTGTGCGTGTCAGGTCGCTCCAAAGGTCCGTGAGCCTCCATAGCGCAAACTCAAAAGCTGACCCGGTCTGGACCCTGTGGCGACCGTATCAATTTGCCCAAGATACGGACAACGTAGCCAAGCCGTCATTTGACGTGGTCCGCCCCGTTTCCGCAGAGGAGACGGACGCGCGAGCTGCACGCTAGAATGGGCCCCCTGCTAGCCCGCAACGGGTCGGCTGCGCGCAGATGCGCGGGATGAATTACAGGGTGTCCGCTAGGCACTCGTGCTAGCCAGAAATGCGGTACAATATATACAACGGTGCGAGCGACAGGGCGCGAGAAACGGCGGGCGCGGTTACGACACGGGGTAGGTGCCGTACTTCCAGTATCTGGGGGTGCGGTCAGCACGCAGGCGCAGGGACACGGGGCGGGGGGGCGTACCCGGAGTAGCGCTTGGCGAGCAGGTACGGGATGACGACCTTGCGGAGGGGCCAGGCGAGGCCGGGCGGGAAGGCGACCTTCCACTCGGGCGGCGTGTGGCAGCGCATGAACGGCACGACGAGGAAGGGGTCGCCCTGCGTCTTGGCGTGCGCGACCATGCCGTCGACGAGCGTGCGGCACTCGGCCTCTGTGAAGCCCGCCGCGCGGAACTTGTCCGGCTCGATGTGCGTCAGCTCCTCGTTGAAGTGGTCGAACTGCGCGGGGGAGGGTCAGCGGGGGTGGCGCAGCGGCGGGGGCGGNCGGGCGGGCGCACCATGACGGTGCTCGCGCCCTCCATGAGGGCCTTGAGCGCCTTGGGGTCGAACTTGGAGTGGTCTGCCTGCGCGGCGCGGACGGTGGCGAGGAACTCGTCGAGGAACTTGTGCACCTGCACGTGCTGCTCCTGCTCGTGCGAAAAGTCCATCTTCTGGTTCAGCACGGGGAACACGGTCGCCTCCTACAGAGATCCGTGGGTCGGAGCGCGACAGCGTGAGAGGGGCGGCAGGCGTACCTCGGTGTCGTGGTGGTGCACGATCGAGTCGCCCCACGCCTCGCAGTAGCCCAGGAAGTTCTTGAGGTCGTCCAGCGGCGGGTTGTCCAGGAGAGGAATGATGTTCTTGTACCCGAGCTCGTACGTCAGGTGCGCTAGAGGAACGGCGCGTCAGCACAGGCGGCCGCCGCCGCAGAGCGCAGAGGCGCACCGAGCTTCATGTTCCAGTGCAGCAGCTCATAGGCGTCGGTGGGCGCAGCCTCCGATTTCGCCATGGTGGACGGGGTGGTGGTGGTGGTGGTGGTACGGGCGAGAGGGCGACGACGGTTGCGTCGCTGGCTCTTGAAGGCCGCTCGTGGGACAGCGCCCTGCGCCTCGACCTGGCGTGCGGGGACGCTCGATCAGCACACAATATGATGATCACCGAGAGACATGAAACAGCCAGGCCTTGTGTTTGCGGTACGTCTTCTAATTTGCAGACACTTGAAACGCTCCAGCGCAATTTTCGGCCAGACGCGACTCGAAGGCGACGCAGGCGAAAAGCAGGCGGGCACAGGCGAGGGATCTGCGATGGTAGACGAAAGCGGCCGCGCTCTTCGTGGCGCTCAGATCCACGGTCCCGGGGTCCTGATGCAGGCATGTGCTTGCAAACGGCTGGCATCAGATTGGCCAGTCCAACAGTCAAAAGGCCTACAAATCGCTGGCCACTGCTCGGCCCCGTAGTCAGCGGTTCCCACGTATCATCGCCTGGCCTGATCCTACGCCCGGCTGCGAACCGCAGGTCAAAATCTTCATGACAAGATAGGCCAGCTCTGGTTCAAACGCGAGTGCACTACTCGGATCGGGTAGCTCGATCATCGCAGGGCTGTATGCCCTGGTGGCGAACGCCACAAGGTTTTTGATGGGTGTGGTTAACGGGGGTACCCTTCAGTTGTGTCTTGGATGAGAGCGCCTGCCATGGCGGAGTACGACGATATCATAGCTGGTTACTGACTGGAACAAAGCGTCCCCTGCTGCCACAGTTAGCTTGCTAGCTACGCTCCGCGTCGCTACCGCTCACCCTACAGCCGATTCCCAGTGAACGAACCTACTGACTGCAGTAGAGCAATTTTCACCAACGCAAATACGCAATATTGTCCTCACCATAGCATAGCAAGTTGCATATTTATTGTGAAGATGCGAACAATGTAAAAAGGAACAGATGATATCTACACCAAATCCGTCTTACTTGTGCACCCTCTTCTGCCTACTTCCCGAAGGGTAGGATGAATATTTGCACTCTTGGTGAGGGCGGTGTAAAATGATTCGATATAAAAATTACGAAGGTCATGTGCGAGAACTGAAATTTTACCTGTTTCACTATGGGGAAACCAAAAGTGCTGACGAAACGGTTATTCATAACGTAGGTGTACTTCGTCTAAACTTTCGAGATTCGCACACGAACAGGCACCTTTGAATTTAAAGAAACTGCTGCATGTACAAATAGGCGCTTGACACGGAGTCGCGTTCCGTTTTGGTATGCTACGTTCGGTATGCCTAGAGTAAATATGGTTCTGTACTACCCTCCTGTCTATTGTCGCACGCTCGTTTGTAGAGGTGGAGAATGGTGCTATAGTACGAGAGTTCACAATTTTATCAATAACAAGCCTCATCAATGCACCGCATCTAGTCTGAGCTTGGTTTAAGCCGCACAGGAAAGGAAACTTGATACCATACTTTGGCTTAGCTGTACTGGCATGAGCCTTGGAATTATCAAGCGCAATTACTATTCACGATTTATACTGACACTACTTTCAGATGCCACGTTTTTACCACGCCCCATCGGGCCCTAATTTGGCGCCGCACTGAGCGCCGGCGGCACCGCATTGTCCGCAGCCCGCGTGCGCATAAACCACAACACCGAGGTTTGTTCGTCTGCTCCCCGTCTGATTGACGACAGCCAGCTTGATAAGTATGCTCATCCACATGCAGCGCAGGCTCAATCTCAACTCAGGGGCGCACACATCCCGGCCAGCCCATGCTCGCCTCGGCGGACGGCAGGCGGCGGGGGCGGGCGTGCAACGGTCATTTAAAGCGGGCCGCCGCCGTGGCTCGCGGGCCAACGTGCGAACGCACGCGCCGTGGCGAGGAGGGGTTTCCGATCGCCATCAGGCGTGCGGAGCCGTGCGCCTGTGCCCGCGCTCTCGGTGCGTCTCGAGACGTCGCCACACGGCCTCTCGCTGCCCGGCCGCTGCTCGCGCTGCGACGCACGACGGCGGACGGCGGCCAGCAGCGGCCGCCACGCCTCTGCCAGCGCGCTGCGACCCCCGCACGCCCCGGTGCTCGCCCGGGACGAGGGGGGGCTCGCTGTGGGATCAGGCGTATGGCGCACGCCGCATGCGCATCGGATGGGGATTGGCGTGATGGGACAGGGACAGCCGCGGCAGTCCATCGGGTCTGATGCAATGCTGGGCAGCGCCTCCGCGGTGCGTGATCTACATCCGTGCATCTGCGATAGAGCCCGTGCGTGCTGCACATACATATAGGCTCCGCACGCGGGCCCTCCGCCGGGCGAGCTTCTTTGCCTCGCGCTTCGCCCTTTCCCCCTGTGCATTGGCTTCGTTTCGTTTGTTGGCCGGGGACGTGCCCTTTTTTTTGTTTTTCTTGTATCATGTCTTCGTCTGCGACGGCCCCGCCGCCTGCCACGGCCACCATCGTGCTCCCGCCGGGGTTTACGCTCGAGCAGTTCATGGCCCTTGAGGGTAAACAAGGTATGTGCCACACCGTATGTTCGGCGCGGCGGTGTCTGACGGACCCTGCAGTGACGATCGCGATATGCGTCGCGGTCGCGTTCGGCATCGTGGCATGGGACTAGTAAGAGCAGTACTTTGTGTGCTCCCCGCTTTCCTGACCGCCTGCTAGCTTCTCGCTACTGCCCGACGAGCTGTCGTTGTACCGCTCCAGGGACAAACGAATGCTCCGGACGCCAACGACATGGCTGTGAGCAGCATCTCTGTCCCCCACGAACGCAGCTGACGGCGGGGCCTGCAGCTTCATCCTCCTCCGCTACTCGGGCATTCTTGCGACGCTCTCGTCGCTATTCTTCACGTCGGTGCAGATCGGCCACTGCCAGTCGGCGGTCGTGGCGAGCACCCTCGGCGCATGCCTCGTCGTGTTCTCGTCGGGCGCGATCTTCAGCTTCCGTATATTCGCCATCTGGCACGGGAACCGGATCGTCTATGCCATCGTCGTGCTCGCTTTTGCGCTCATGATGGCGTGTTGGGTGCGTGCGCCTGCAGCTGACTCACGAAACTCCCGGCTGACCTGTGCGCGCGCAGATAGCAGTCGCGACACAGTACAACGCCGTCACAGGCGCACACACCGCCGTCGGCTCGAACTGCCAGATGCGCGCGATCGTGTCGTGGGCGCCGATCAGCTACGCGTCGTCCGTGCTGTTCGACACGACGATCCTCGTGCTCACGCTGCTGAAGCTGCGGCCCGCGCTCATGGCCAAGTCCTACGTCTCGCGGCAGATCTTCCGCGACACGCTGCTCTACTTTGCGCTCACGACGGTTACGAACGTTGTCGTGCTCAGCATCCAGTCGCTCGACACCGCCCACGCGCTCCTCAAGCCCACCGCCGTCCCCTTCAGCACCGTCATGACCGTCACGATGGGCTCGCGCGTGTACCTCAACCTCAAGCTCCTCGAGCAGCGCCGCCAGGCCGAGCTCGACGGCCTCCCCGTCTCCGTCCCCCTCGTCTCGACCGGCAGCACCGCCAGCTCCGGCGACCGCTCGCGCGTCGCGCCGTTCGCCGCGCCCCCGTCGAACCGCCCGAGCACCCAGTTTACCGCGGGCAGCAGCCCGCCGTGGGAGAAGGACAAAGTGCCGGGCGGCATGCGATAGGCTTCTTCGCGCTGGTGTGCGTTTCAGATGACCCGGACTCTTGTTTCCCCTTCTACCCTACGCGACGCTCCCCGTAGTGAACAGCGCATTTGCGGCTGTATTTTCATACCCCTTCGGCCTCTCTCTCTCTATCCTCGAACCATGTTGGAAATAATATTTGGTATTTATCGTTCCTGTATCCGCGTCCTGCGTTATCCTCCCGTCGCTGTAGCTATCATCATGAATGTCACGCCCCCGTCATGTTCATTGCCGTGCAGAGCCCGCGGTAGATGAGCCTCCGAAAAGGGACCCGATGTGGATGCGCAGATTTCTGATAAGTACGAGAGCCCGTGCCTAGCGAAGCGCACCCACGAAATCTTTGAGGCCCAATCTCGGGTTGTGCGACAGGCACAGAAGATGGCCTGCACCATCCCCTTCTATATAGTTTGAGCTCCCCGTGACGCAGCGCGGCCTCACCTCACCTGAGACACACCCAAACACCCAGCTCGCAGAATTCGAAGCCTCGCGTGCTCGGTGCCATATGTCCACCCAGGCACAGAGAAATTGCCTCCGACAATCACGAGCTGTGTGGGTCGGACACTCGGGGCGATCGACGCGCACATCGCTCGCACGGGCATCGTGCGGTATACCGCGGCCACCCGCCGCGGCGTGTCGGCTGACCATAATTCTTTGAGGACTCGGTGGGCTTTGATATGCAATCTGAATATCCTCCGCCAAGTGTGAGAGGCGATCGCTGGACCGGCGCAGGTTCCAGTTTCAAGCTTGTGCTAGTCTCTATTGAGGAGTCATGATTGAAAGTGCACGGTCTACTCCTGCCCGCAAGCGCGACGCTCGGCCACGTGGAGTAAGTAGCTTATCAGTCCAGTCATGCTAGAGTCATCCCACAACACCGTACTTGGTGTCACCGAGTGACAAACCGTAATAGTCCACGCCACGCCGGCGGAGGCTTCGTGCGCCCAAGCGCCTACCGGTCAACTCTTGATGCGACCGCCACCATCGTAGAACCCTGAGCTGCCCCTGCAATGATCGGTGGCGTACCTGCCAGATGGATACTGTCAACAGCAATCACGGATCCACAACTGGACGTCATGTTGGTTGATGATGCCTCGACCTGATGCGCGACAGACATCCTTTCTCTTTCATTCACGGTCGCCACTGGCACTGATGCCCCTTTGCACAGTAACTACCAAGTAAGCACAGTCTACTGGTACGCTTTGAAGACGCTGTATTGATGCGCAATCAGGCGAAACAACCATCACTCGTGGTTTCGTCCCATGTTGATATTCGCGGACCGCAGAGGTGATGTCCATGATGTGCTCTCGCTGCGCTGCCGGCACACTGTGTGCGGGTGATAGTGCTATCTCCATGCCCGTGCTGCAGCGTCCCACGATGACTGTGTATCTCACACGGTACCAGCTTGACCGCAGGCGATACCGTGCGGGTACCCCTCCTTTACATCACAATTGTGCGATTTTACATCAAACTCATTACAAGCTCATCACTGTTCGCATGCAGTGTCAAACCGCTGCTGATGATATTTACCCAATATTTACCCTTCTATATTTGCAGTTTCAGTTGTACAGTCTGGCATTTGTAGTGACTTATGACAAATTGATCCAACGCCACCATGGCCTTGGCACCAAAGAAAGTCGCCGCAATTACCAGAGAAGTGTGAATAAGACTATGACATAGGGCTATGCCCTCAAGGGCCGTAGAATAGCGAGACTAGGAACCCAAATATGTGCCAAGCTTCCAGTAGCCACTGAGGTCGATAGCATTTTTACCGTTTCAATTTGTCCAGTAGGAATTTGTCTGGATAGCAGGTAGCTATAACTCTTCAGGCTGGGATGGCGCGCGCTGGCTGATACAACTAGTACTATAAGAGCAGGTCCTTTGAAATTTGGTGCGCAAGACAAATTCTGATTGTCCGCTGTTGATCGTATTCTCAGTCGACCCATACACTTGTATTCCCACCAAGCTACTAGTATGTACCCTAGTAAGCTTTGCGGAAGAGCATGCTATCGCTATCGTGGCCGTCAACAATACTACATCACGGCCTTGCGAATTTGTTGTGGACCCACTTCTGCACCCGATGCTTGACAAGAACCCCACAGTCATAACCAATACACGCTAACTCTTCTTGCATTACAGCCCCGTATAGTCTCCAGGACCATCGTGTACACTTTCTACATCCGCCTAAATTTCAAAAAAGGGGTCACCACCGGTGTAAGTATGATGCACCTCCTCGCTTTGCCCACGATAACACACACGTAATGGTTATGGATTTCAGTTGTTATGTCATGGCCGCCCTCAAATGCCGTCGTCATTGGTCCGTTCACCTCAAACCTAGTGCACTCTGATATCCACATCTACATCCGCATGCACAGCGCGTACACACCTGCGCAAAATCAGCAAGCGCGCGCTATCCTACACGATGGTCCACGTCCCCCAACAGCCCTCTACCAATTGTCTACAGTCCCTGCAGCGGTCCAGCACTAGCACGCACTTTACTCGCGCTATCGCGAGCACCACCACCGCCGACGCCCCCGGGAGTTGATCCTGTGCGTGTCCGCCGCTTGCGCTCATTCATATTTCCCGCCCCCGCGCGCGCTGCAGCACCCGCCCGTAGGGGGCCTGAAACTCCCGCTCCCGTCGCCGCCCACGGCTCCGCAGCTCCGCCGCACGCACGCTCGCCCGCCGTGGCCACCAAAGACCCGCCCAGCGGCAGCGCCGAAGGCCGCTCGCGTCCCGTCGGGAATATCACTCGGCGTCCATCCGCGGGATGCGTGCGGGCGCGGACACAACGGCGCCCGGCGTCGCGGGCAGCCGCGCACAGCACCCAGACGACTGGTCGGGGTCCCGCGGGGCAGCGGCGTCCGTGCAGGGATACACTCGGCGGCGACATTGACGGCGCGTGCTGCCGGCCGCAGCGCTACGTGTGCGGTCGTGCCCCGAAGCCAATCAAGCAGAGAGCAAAAATCAAGATCTGGAATGTCAGAAATAATTACAACGTCGGTACATTCGCGTTTACACTGTCCAAGTCTGTCCCTTTTATTTCCCCCTGGACTCGCGGTGTTAGCTCCGTTGGTACAATGAGGGTCGTGTATGAATGTACCTATAGACCGTAGGCTCATTGCGCACCGAGCGCGCTAGCTGGTTGCGGCTCCACACCCGTGTTCGCACCTGGGTACGCCGACACGGGTGGGCGTTCCGTTCCCGATGACGGATAGGGGACGGAGAGGGCACGTTCATAGTGTCACGGCAGGATCAGCGTGCGGCGCGCGAGCGGGAGGACGGGAGAGGGCAGCGGCAAGCATGGTCAGTCGGTGAACACACCGGAAGAGGCCGCATACGCACCTGCGAACGCGGCCGGCGGGGCCGTCGGCGATGGCGGCTTGTCGATCTGGTCTGTCTTGCCGTCGTAGTGCTTTGCGGTGACGGAGCCGTCCTGTATATATAGTCAGCGAAGGCGCGCACAGGCGAACGCGAAGCACACACCTGGTTGCCGAAGTAGACGGCTTTGGCCATGTGGCAGAATAGGCCGACCTCGACGACGCCCGTGAGCATCTTGATCCGCGTGAGCAGCTGGAAAGAAGCCCGTCGGTGTCGCGTCGCGCGCAACAGCAGAACACGCACCGTGAGCGGGTCCTTCATCTCCTGCTCATGGAAGGGCGCGTCGATGACGAAGTTGCCGTTGTCGCTGACAATGGGGCCGGCCTTCATTTTGGCCATGCGGAGCTTGGGACCCGTCGAGCCGAGGGTCTGGAGGTTGTGCAGTACCTTGGCGTACGCGAACGGCGCGACTTCGACTGGGACACCCTGCTTCCACTGTACACAACGCGTGAGTGTTTAGAGAGCTTGTTACAAAAGGGAGAACGTACGGTCTTGCCCAGGACTTCAGAGTTCTTCCGGTAGTCCGCGACAACTATCCAGGTGTCGGCGGCTTCTGCGAGCACCTTTTCACGGAGGTGGCATGCGCCTCCGCCTTTGATACAGTTCAAGTCGTTGTCGACCCTATTGATCACGAATGTTAACTTATTATAGCACAGTGCAGGGGATGACTCACTCATCGGCACCATCAATAGTGACATCGATGTGCGGGTACTGGTCGACGTCTCCTAGCCGGAGGTGGGCGTCGACGATAAGTTCTTTCGACTGGAAACCTGATTATATTAGACGGTTGCGGTCGTTCACAGTTTCGTGCGACAGAGTTTGTGGGAGGGGGAATGAGTGCGCGATTTTTGACAAATTTTCAATAGAGGATGTTAAAGACGGCGGGGCAGCGAGACTCGGTTAGTGAGTTGTAGGCGCATGGTGCACTTGATACGCACCTGTGGGGATGAAGACTCTGTCCTTGTTCACCTCCGGGCCCTGAGAGACAATGCGCTCTACGACATAGGGAACGGTCGAGCCCGAGCCGATACCAATGACCTGCATACACCCATGATCAGCTCTCTCTTTCTCAATCCACCAGCCTCCCCTCCGCATATTGCAGTCCACCAGGCGTAGCCGGCACCTAAACAGAAGAGTACACACCTGGCAGTCCTTCGTAACGTGCATGTCGACGGCGGTCCATGCCGCAAGGCGCTTGGAGGCCTCGACGACGTTCGTCGGGGCCGGGACCTGGACAGTGCTCGCGGGGACGTTGTTGACCCCTCTTGCCGGTCGAACGGCTGGTGGGTACTCGCCGTCCGTGGGGGAGCTGCAGCGTGTTGTGAGCGGTATCCGCGAGCCGGCGGCCGCTGGACATACGTTACTCCCGGGGCGAGTACCACTGGCGGAATCGGCATTCTGAGGGTGCGGCGGCTGGCGGGGTACGCTGTCGGCCGTGGTGGCGGGATGAGGGAGAGGGGAGCGTGGACGTACAGCAGAGAGTGTGCCCGGGATATATGAGCACGGCAAACGTGGGTGGACGTCAGAGTCAGGCTGCTCATGACCTGTTTTGTCCTTGGCTCCCACTCTCATCCCGGTACCCGGCCTCCGCTCCCACCACCACCCACACCTACCCGGGTACACGCTCTACGTGGCGAGGATGAAGGCCATACGTGGTATGTGATGCTGGAACTGTTCTCGAAATATGTCTCACGAGATACCACAGGAGTCTTGCTGACCTGGTCCGTTATTCTCGTGTGAAGTCCGAAGCCCGTACTCAAGGGGATCGTCTAGCGATTCGGCAGTGAAGCAGATCCTGCTCACGATGAACGAGAAGCAGTCGTTTATCATCGAGGATCTGGACGACCACCATCTCGTTATCAAGGCAGACGAGGAGTGGCGAGTCAAGAGAGAACTTGAGGCCGAAGTATGTCCACCGTCCCGGTTTTCCCACTCTCCGCCCTCAACCAGCGTCCCAGCTCGAGAAGAACACCTACAGCCTCGAATAAGCCGTCGCGGCCTGCCAGCGCACGCGGTGCCGCGTGCGCGCACGCACCACCGCTAGGGCACTGCCGCCGCACATCACGATCCCAGTCCAGGAACATGGCGGCAGCGACCTCGCGTATGAGCACCGCGGTGACTGCATACGTGCAGCCAATGCGTCGTTGGTACGTGGTGTGCCCCTGGACGCTGCCTCGCTGTCAGTCTGTGTCTAGTTCTGGTGTTCATTAGTCGCCGCTAAGATTAGACATGTCAAGTGCACCCCGGACGAGTGGAGTGCAACGTGCAACAACGCGAAGGGGTGAGCTTATGCACCGGGAATCGCGTCATTGCTGCTGCGTCTGTTCGCGAGGGACGTGGTATGTGTGTCGTACCCTCCGCATCACGGACGATGTCCAGAGCACACGTTTCGTGTGGAAGAGGAACGCTTCGTCTGGGCCGGTGTTGCGTCGGTATCGAGCACCTCTATGGCGGACGTCTAACTGCCAAAAGGTCGGGCACAGCCCGGCGTGCATAATCGGCAGATGATACAGTGCGTTCAGTTGTAGTAATGTTCTGGGCAACCGTTCATTCAATGAGCAGGCCTTCCACTGCAGTCATGTCTCGTAACCCTCGCCGACGTCTGCAGCATGTTGGAGTTGCTGATCCCGTCTATCATTAAGGGTCAGATCTCACGGCTTTCTTGTGATCTTATTGGATGTTTAATATCGTTCAAATCATATGCAAACGTCCTGGCATACCGACTTGTCAAACTGTCATTGACCTACAAATACAGACCACCACGACCCTGCCTGCATCCACGGTTTGTTCGTGGTCGGCGAATATCACTACAAGAATATATGTGAGGGAAAGGTTCGCAGCAACACTGGCGGTTGACAGACTACATCATCTTCTCTCCAAGGGCCAGTTACGTCTTCTACAGCCCGCACACTGCAACGCTGTGGCGGCGACCAAGGGTCAGGAGGCAGCATGCGCTCATTGACAGCCTGGGGACGTCTTGGATAAACGAAGGAACTTCCCACTATACGCACGCAGTGCCGTTGCTGAGTCGGCGGACATGTATCCCTCGTACGTCCTGGTGCACAGCCGCCGCACACGCCTGCCAGAGCCGCCTGAGGACGGCCACCACACGGCCATCGTACGAAGCGAAGCGCGTCGGGAAGCCGCACCGGTGGCCTCTGCCCGCGAGATGCATCTCGGGAGAGACTGCTGGGCCGCGCTGCCGATCCAGCGGTTCATGTGTGTCCGACGAGCTTCCGACCCTCGCGGGCGGCGTCGGACGCGCGCCCCGACAGTGGGCGACGCGGCGCGGGCGGTGTGTGTGTGGGTTTCTTCTGTGGGCGAGCGGGCGCAGCGAGGGCTCTTGCGCCGGGCACGGCGGGCTTCTGTCTGGCCGCCCCCGGCGACGGAGCGTCGACGTCTCAGACGGTCTGACACCCAAACGACCCCACATCCAGGGCACCCAAGGCCGCATCTAGGTGCCTCAAGGCTGGGGTGCTAGCGGGGCGAACTGAAGGGCGGCGGAACAGTTACTTTATGATGGGAAGTCTAATGCCTGCGCATGTCTCTTGAGGTAAGCGAGCCTCGTCGCAGCCGCCGCAGCTGTGCACCTACGCCCCGCTGGGCGGGAGTGACGAAGCCACTGCGTTATGTATAGCTGGTCAATAGTATAAGTTCTGGCAGATGAAGATATCAGTCGGCAGTACTTGTTGCACCACTGATTAATCATGCCCACCGCGGCGACTCTGCAGCCGATGCATGAGTTTGAACCCCAGTTTCACGTACAACGTCGGCGACACTCGGCAAGTAGATGCGGTATGCAGCCATGGCGTCCCCCACCTCAGCGGCAGTGCAGCAAAGGTTTTCCGCAAAGCACGAGACCGGAGGATCGGCGCAAGTTCTAGCGCAGGTATGCCAAAACATTTCTGCCTGGCGATGCTGTACAAGGCGCTGCTCTAAGCTGAGGTCCGAAAAGTAATCTCGGAAGTAGCTGACAAATATATGAGCAGCACGGTCACCGGTCATCACTGATGATGCGAATTGGAACCATCAGCGACGGACCGTTTCATCTGGGGACCAATGCGAAATTTGCTCTGCGCGAAGTCGAAAATATTGTTGGCTGTGAGTCGAGGATACGCCGCATCACAACACTGGCGATACCCGGCTTGCGCCTTCGACGCTCGCTGGAGAGAGCGTGGAACGTGGAAGAGCTGCAGAGTTCGACGTCGACCACATGACCATCAGGAATGAGCGGCACTGAAAGAGGAAGGCGAAGGCTTGGTGGCGTTGATGGCTCTAGTGTCCGGGGTCATTCGTCCTATCTTTCCCGTCTCTCCCACAGTCAGCTTGGCTTTGATGTGGGCAGTCGGCGGCAAGACTCGAGACGCTTGTGCAGGTGCTGCAAAATCACAATATACTGCACGATCCTTCGGAGCGTGGTCGCTCTGGTACGTCACCATGGCTACGACATAGTCTTTGCGGTACTGGAGGAGGATCGGCATGTCCCTCGTATGGCGCCCGGCGCGCGCGGGACAGTTTGATCTCAGTGTGATGAAATGATATGCCAGGACAGCCGCTCATGCTTTGGCTTTATGAGACTTGACTGCCGCGCGACGCTGTCTCCCCTCCTTGTCCCCCACCTGCGAGGTTCTCCCGCGGCCAAAATGGCGACCCCGACGTCCTCTGCCCCTCCGAATATCGCGACGCTTGTCCTCCCCCCTGGCTTCACGCTTGACCAGTATCTCCACCTCCAGGGACAGGCAGGTGCGTGCGACCCGTCTGATTCATTCCCATGATCCTCACCGTGGCTGTTTGCAGTGACCATCGGAATATGTGTTGCGGTCGCGTTCGGCATAGTTGCATGGGACTAGTGAGTAGTCATGTCCTAGGCCTCCCTCCCATGCCTAAATGCCTCTGCAGTCTCTCCCTTCTTCCGGATGAACTCGCACTCTATCGTTCGAAGGAGAAAAGGCTGCTGCGGACGCCGACGACGTGGTTGTGAGTACGATCTGCGTCTGCCACGCCGATCCCCCGTCTGACGGTGCCCCAGTTTCGTTCTTCTTCGCTACTCCGGGTTTCTCGCCACCCTCCCCTCGTTGTTTTTCACATCCGTGCAGAGCCAGCACTGTCTGGCCGCCGTCATTCTCAGCACTCTGGGCGCCTGCTTGGTCGTCTTCTCTTCTGGCGCCATCTTCGCTTTCCGCATCTTTGCCATCTGGAGCGGAAACCGACTGGTCCAGGGGCTGGTCGTGGTCGTGTTCCTGTTCATGATGTCCTGCTGGGTAAGTTGCAGCTGTGATATCGTGGGGCGGGGACGCTGACAGCGTTTCGCAGATTGCAGTGGCCACGCAGTACGATGCCACGACAGGGCCCGCTACCCCATTCGCCACCAACTGCCAATTGCGCCCCATCGCCTCCTGGGCACCCATAAGCTATGCCTCATCCGTCGTCTTCGACACCACCATCCTCCTTCTCACCATCGTCAAGCTCCCCCGGAACCTGATGGCAAAATCCTACGTTGGCCGCCAGATCTTCCGCGACACGCTCATGTACTTTGCGATCACGACCGTGACGAACATCGTCGTGCTCAGCATCCAGTCGCTCGGCGAGGCGCACGCGCTCCTCAAGCCGACCGCGGTGCCCTTCAGCACCGTCATGACCGTCACGATGGGCTCGCGCGTGTACCTCAACCTCAAGCTGCTCGAGAAGCGCCGCCGCGAGGAGGGCGACTCGCGCAGCATCCCGCTCTCCGTCTCTCAGCCGTCGGGCGGCGGCCACGGCGTGCTGACGACCGAGTTCCGCACGACGACAGACGGTACGCAGATGGACACGGACACGCTCATGTCCACTGCCTCGATGCCCAACTATAACTACGGCTATTCCAAGCAGGTGAGCCGAGCGCTTGAGAAGATCGACTCGCGAACGGGCTCGGACGACGCGGCGTAGGAGGTGCCAGGACGCGACGGCCTCTGTTTTTTGACGACATGTGACGCGGGCCTGCTGTGCCCATACCTGTATTCTCGACGTAATGGACTCTGTACCTCCTACCACCACCCTAGTTAGCCCCGTCTTCTCTTGCTTGTGTTGTTGTCGAATACCCGTCTCTCGTTTGCGCCTAACTTATGCATCCACTGCGATAATACCACATACCCGTCGAGGGACTTGCACTTACCTGCCCCACTGGTAGACTCGGCTGCCAGTGGGGAAACACGCCTTCGTTGATGGTGGTGAGCTAGCTGAGGATCTCGAGCGCCGCTACCTGACTCGAGAGCGGGAATAACAGATACAACGCTTGCGAGCACTTTCTCACTTGAAGTTCACTACGTGACTCTCAGATCCTGGACACATCGATTTTGTATCGGTGAGTCTCACAGCATGAGCGTGAGTTGTTGCTTAAAAATTGTGACGCACTAGATGCACCAAACATCGTAGATGTGTCCTTGGATTTATAATGGAAACTTGCGTCGGGACGAGCTCGACAAGAACGCCCATAACACGAGGAGTACCGCCTAGCCACCCGATTCAGCCACTCCCGCCACTCCGCCACGCTCAAGCCACCCGACGCCTTCCTGATTCGGTAACTCGCCTTCCCATCACTTCGATGGGTGGCTGGCTCGCGCGTTTC
>KN840606.1:0-30777 GCA_000832265.1 Phlebiopsis gigantea 11061_1 CR5-6 | reverse complement strand
CTCCGACGCGTCGAGCCTCACACTCTTGGTCGATATTGGGGTGGCAGAGCAACACGTAGCTGCGGCACATGGGTTGAATATGGTACCGAGCCTCCCGAACTCATACGATGGCCCCGAACCACAGTGATCCCGTCTCGCCCAAGTACCAGGTGCGTCTCCTTCACCAGACGCCCTACCTCCCAACTCTGACCATGCTCTATTTCAGTGGGTCGCTGGAAACCCTCAACCTTGTCAAGTTTGCACAGTCAATATCTGGGATGCAGCGCATTGGATTAGTCACATGAAAACGCATAAGGAGGAACTAGAACTCTCTGACTCGGACAAAAGGTGTGTCTCCCAAGTATCGTAACTCCAGTGGCCTGCTAATTTACGCCAACACTTGTAAGACGATACAAGGCTCGATACAGGTGCCCTCTTTGCAAGCAAACGAGCAACGCATGGTGGCGGCTCAAGGACCACTTCGCTCGGCACTTCCTTGGCTGCAAGCCTTATCAGTGCACGGAAATGATTCCTGTCGTTGACCCTGAAGCTCGTAACTCGACGGGTACGCGAGTGGAACGGTGCCCTCATCGAGAGGTGGATCCATCGCGACTGAACGTCCATCGTGTGAGGCGCCACGGCCACCAGCCCCAGCCGAGGGTGCCCAAGGCGTCCAACGATATCTCGAACAGCGGTCAAGCGACAAGATCATCCTCGAGCGACCGGCGTGCAGCGCACAACTTGAAGAGCTCTCCTTACAGCAAATCATATCCGAGTCCCCGGACTCGTCGTGCTGCTCAGCTGGAACGACATGCTGCGTCGGATGACTTCTCGTCTCCCAGCTCGAGCAAACTTGCTCCTGACATGCCCCGGTACCCAGGCAACTACAATGCCGAACCTAACTTGAACTGTGCCACACCCGAGTACTCTTTGGCTCCGCTTCCTGCCAGCTACGGTGCCAAGTTCGGCGGTGCCACACTTGACTACTCCTTGGATCTGTCCCCCGCCAGCACAAGCTCTCCTCTGTCGTTCTCGACATACTCAACACCTCAGCCGACCGACTTTGGACTCGGAGTCACGTACCCTTCGCCTTCGCCTTCACCGTCGTACCCCTGGAGTACCCCTCTGCCGCAGTCTTCCTACATGGCCACATCATCACCGCCGACCACTGGTCTCAGCATCGGAGCCTATGCCAACGAGGGTCCGTCATGGGACTCGCTCGATCTGTGGCTCAGTGGGCTTAGCCGGGAAGCAAAACAGACCATCGACAGGGAGATGGAAATCTTCGCCAGGACTCTCGGCCTCTGATATTTCAGCTGCTCGTCATGGCCCTTGGACCGTTCCTCAAGTTGGTAGTCTCGCCGTTTCATTGTTTCACGTTACGTGCCCCGGACATTTCACTATGGATTCTTGCATATGGGCATTTGCGTTTCACTATCTCAATCATGTGTCTGTTCCATCATATTTTGCACTAGTATACCATTGTAGTGCATCCCAGAGTTCTCGACTATCATCGTTTTCAATGCCATTTACACTAGTACCTTTCTGTCTTGCGACGTCGTTGTGGTCCGAGCGCCTCCGTCTGGTCATAGCTTTCGCAGCGGGCACGAGCAGAACTGGGCCGGCTTCGCTCAACGTTTGATGCGTGTGCGAATACTTACGATGCTATTTTCAGTCCTGTACTACCATCTGAAACCCCTACGACCAAAAGCAAACAGTGATGAGGAAAAATCACTCACTCATCGCCGTGCAGTTCGCCACTGCCAACACTCTCCCTGTCCGCCCAGGACATGAATCGCCCTCCGCGCGTCGTCCGAGAGCCTCACCGGGCCACATGCCCCGGCTATCACACCATGTCCCGCAGCGCGCTCCTCGCCGTTACAGTGCGCGGCCACAATCAGCGCGTTCGTTATTTCGTCAATCAGTATCTCCCGTCGAGGTACTTGCACTTACCTGCCCCACTGATGGACTCGACTGCAAAAGCGTTCGCTGCGGTAGTCGTGTAGGTACGTCGACTCTTAGCCGTATCCGAGTACTGCCTGGTGCGCGCCTCGGATAAAACGGGCAAGGTGGGCGGCCGGCTGCGAACTACAACCTCGCGCGATGGGCCGGTCCCCGCTCGGCGCGGCAAGCCCTTCGGAAGCAGTAAGCGCTCACATCGCTTTCTGCCACAAACTCTCACCTCGTACTTGAAATGACGGCCGGTAGGCTATGCAGGCTTTGAGACTATCCATAAAAATAAACTATAGGTGATATCTTTCCCGTTCATGCTTTACTAGGCTAATCCGCTCATGTTTAGCAGTCTCATTGGTCATAGTCGCGGTGTCGAAGATAGCGACGTGGCCCGAGTCGACCGCCTTTCTAATGTACATCCAGTGGTGTTCTACTCCAATCATGCTTAACAGTAGTATCTATTTCATCTTTAACTCTCATCATGTAGCTCGCGAGCCATGCTCGTTCTTGGCTCGGGGTTGCCAGCAGGCTCTTGCGTGGGAAGGAGCCTAACTTGGACGCCCACAGATCCAAACACCTTCCGCACATGGCAGGTCCTCTCCGCCACTCCCCGCCACTCAGCCATGATCAAGCTACCCGACACCTTCCCGAATAGGTAGCCCCGCGACCCATCACTTTGATGGGTGGCGGGCCCGTCCGTTTCTGGCAACTCTCTGAGGCGCCAGGAGCGTGACAACACGCGAAACCAATCGACGTCGGAACCCAAACTTTCTGTAACGTCCTGGAGGTGTATAAAGGCGGGGGGCTTTCTGGGGGGTGGGGGCCACCAGAACACCCACGTAGTGCGCCCCAAGCCCCCATCCGCCTCCCCGAAAGTCCTCCCGTCCCTTCCGCACCTCGTACTACGCGATGTCACGCCGTTCCCCTGCACGTGCAAAGAGGACCTATCCCCGCGTCGAGGTACGTCTGGGGCGTCCTTCGCGTGGCCGTCGTATACTGACCACAGGCCTACTCAGTGGGATAATGGCGAACTCAATCCCTGCAACATCTGTGGTTGGGAACTCCATGGCCCCGAGCAGTTCATAAGACATGTGTACGCCCACCACCACGAAGACTACTGTGACGGAGAGTACGTCGTCTCATCCCGCGTACCATATCATGTGGAAATTTATTGACTTCGGGCTTTCCTAGATACTACCATTGTTGCTTCTGTTCCAAGCCCCAGTCTAGTCGCAGCAACATGACCCGCCATCTGAAGGCCCACTTCGGCGTGGAGGACTCCCCCCACGCCCGTAACGGCTCAGGCCACGGTCAGCCGACGAGAACACAACCCAGTGCACACAGCACCCGCGACAACAGTCCCTATAAACACTCGAAGAAGACACCCGTCCTCACGTTCGTTGAGGCCTTCCGCATGCCTGGACAGCATGCCTCTGCCCACGCCAGCTCGAAGTCTCGCGCTCGACACGGCGCGACTTCAGGCCTTTCGGATGATGACCTCTCCGACGAGACGCACACGTCGTCGGACCGTTCTTCATCTCCACTGCCATTCGCGCTCTTCTATCCCTCTTCCTCCTCTACCAAGGCCACCTCAGTGTCTCCTTCGCCGTCACCGCTCCTTCTGGAGCACGTCCCTGTGCCTCATTCGCCATCATCGCTCCTTCGGGAGGACGTCCCCGTGGCTCCTTCGCCTCCACCACTCCTTCTGGAGCACGTCCCCGTGTCCCATTCGCCGTCACCGCTCTTTCGGGAGGACGTCCCCGTGTCCCCTTCGCCGCCACCGCTCCTTCTGGAGGACATCCCCGTGTCTCCCATACAGCCCTTCTTCGAGATCCCTGCGGCTCCTGCACCGCCTCCACCCACCAGCAGCCTCAGTATCGTCCCCAACAACCGCGCTATAGATTGGGACCACTACGTCCAGGCCGCGGCACAGCTCTCACCTGAGGCGCGACAGACCTTCATCGACGACCTCGTCGCCCTCGCTCAGCGGCGCAACGATCCCGACTACACGCAGGCCCTTCTTGATAGCGGTATCTTAGGGTAGTCTCGAGCGTGTCGTCCGCGTTTCGAGCAGGTTCCCACTCTGTTTGCTGTTTCTTATCCCATGGCAGCCTTCATTTCGGCACGTTCTCATCTACATCGGCATCTATGACATTTGTAACATATATTGGCATCGCATCCTAGACTGTACACTTTTGTTTATCGAAATAAATTAACATCAATAACAGTTCACGCGCCTCGGATGTTCCAGCCGGCTCGAACCCAACCCCATCGTCGTTGTGAAACGATAAAGACTCCTAGGCGTTGCGGCCCATTGGAGGACGTTGGCTGTAGTAGACAACGTCAATATCATCAATATGCCACTGGTAAAGACGGGTGATATGGGGGATTCTCGTGAGCATTCCTCGCCATATGCAAGTCGTGTGGGTAAGAGAGGGGACGAACGCTCACCTCTGCGCGTCCGTGGCCCTCATAAGGTAGGGTTCGAGGCTGACACGTCAATAGCATGGTGCGTCTTTAAGTAGTTCTGCACACTCCAGCAGCCTTTTCTGGGACCACTGGATCTTGGATTGCTGCTCCTCGTTGTCCGACACCTGTCCACAGGAGACCAAAACGGACAGGCATAGGAAGGCGTCATACCAGACGCGTTTCGTCTTATGTCTCGCGAAGAGGATAGGACTGCCGCCGTAGCCCTCCAGTAATGCTTGGCTTGGCGCCGCAGACCCGTCGTTTCCGGCGACGAAAAACGTCTCGAGCAGCGGGTCTCCGTACAGAGCATAGACCGGCAGCAGCAGCGACGTGATCCTCGGCTCCGCAGACTCTGCGGACAGCTCGATGAGGACGCCGCCCGGGTCCCCGACGAACGACACCAGGCTCGGCACCTCGCAGTCGTCGAACAGGAAGCTCCCGATCGCCCGCCCGAGGCACAGCCGCACGTCCGCGAACGACACGCCCGGCGCGAGTCCTGCGTGCTCCGCGCACGCGAGCAGCTCCTCGAGCAGCGCCGTGAACGTCTCCTGCCAGCTGTACGACGGCTCCTCCTCCGCCCCGCCTCCGCCGAAGACGCTCGGGAGGGCGAATGGCGCGCCCACCGGCGGCGCGCGCTGCGCCGTGGGCGGGCCGAACCACTCGTTCTGCACGCGCTCGTGCATCTCGCGCATCCAGCGGCCGATCTCGAGGTCGATGAGCATGTTCTGGCGATCTGAGAGGCGGCCGGCGTGGCGGAGGTCCGAGAGGGGTGTTCCCGGTGGGCACGAGAGGATAAGGTACTCGGCGGGGATGATGTCGCGCGTATCGGAGTGGGAGAGTACCGTGGGGTGGGGGATGCTCGTGTTTTCTGAGAGGAGGTTCAACAGCGACTGGTAGACGGATAGCGGGGTGCACAGGACAGGGGCGGAGGCGACGATCTCATCTGGCGAGCTCGAGATCAGGAGGATGTACGAAGTGTCATCGGCGAGATGAACATCGTAGGATTTATGTTGTACAATCGAGCTGAAACATGTATAGGTTAACGTAGTAGCCGCGACACGAGGGCATGAAAATTTGCCTGAACCCTCGTCGTTCTGTCTTCTGATACTTGCGAACTTGCGTCTGGGCTTTCTCATCACTTGCGTAGAAGGCATCAAAGATCTTCTGTACTGTGTTTTGAGATATGGGGATAGTTTGACTTATACCTGTCAGGGTTTCCATGACTTCAACACTGTCCCGGTTCTGGCCTATGTACTTGGGTAGTGTAGCCCTCTCGAGCAGATGGTGGTTGAGACGAAAGGTGCAGATAAGATTAGATCAAGTAGTTTGCTGCAGTATCGTGATAGCCCTTACCCAGCGCTGACAGATACTTATCAAGCCGCGGGTAGGCCGAACTACCTGAGAGCTTCATGCTACGACGGAGATCATGAATGAAATGTGTTTATTGCTTCCAGCATGGTCTGCCACTGCATAGGGAGGTAGTCTCCTCAAAGCAGACAGCGAACAGCGAAAACGCTGTTAAGTAGGGAGGGCCTCTCCCAGACTGTGCATCGCATCCAACAGCTCCCTATCCTCGACTGCCAAAGCACCCGCACTGGCCGTCACGCCTACAAACGGCAACTCATCCGGCTCGCACACTATGCCCTCGGCCGGGAGGACGCCTTTCTCAAAGTATCGCCGCACATGCTTTGCCGTGCACACCGACGGCGCCGTGGGTGAGCAGTGGCCATGCGAGTTCTGCACAAGCAGACGCGCACCCCTGTACCGCGCGGTGACTTTTTGCGCGTTGCTGAGCGGGCACACCGGGTCGTACCGCAGGGAGACGACAAGCAGCGGGTGCGCAGTCGCGTTCGCCGCGAGCGCACCGCCACGTCGGCCGCACGCGCCACTCGGTACACCCCAAGTAGTTGACGCCCCAGGTCGGCGCAGCGAATGGAGAGCGTGCGGCGAGGTCCTGGAAGTAGTGCACATACCACGCGGGGTCGTACGTCACGTCTTCCGCGTCGCCGCACGCGACGGCGTCGGACGCCTCGTTGGCGGACGTCGAGAAGTCGTCCGGCGCGCACTTGCACTCGTACGTCGAGGAGATCTTGGCGCGCAGATCCACGAACGCGCTCACGTTGCGCGACTCGACGGCAGCGATGACTCTGGCAACGTCCGGGAAGTCGGCAATGGGCTTGTAGGTAGCGTCGAACATCATGGAGGCAAGATCCTTCCTATCAGCGTAGATTATTTCTACGATATTTCCCAATAGGATCTTATCATATTTCCTCGTAAACAATATGAATACGACATGTCGAGGATATATACTTGCCGCCCAATGATGCCTCTAACTTTATCATCACACGTGCACCGACATGTCATCATGTATGTCTACCGTCGACTCTGCATCTTTACTCTTTGTTGCATCACAAAACTATCTGCAAATATAGAGGTAAGTAGATAAGGGCCGCAGCCGGGTCTTTTACTTATCGCCATGTTCTCATTCCTGTCTCCAGATATTGCACTTTACACCCTTTCGTTTTTGCCTTTGCCAGATGTTGTGAAACTCTACGCCCTTTCTCGCAATGTCTTTCGATTCCTCACCGAAAACGAGGCCACCATATACCATCAGCTAGCGATCATTCATCGATTCGTTACCCCAGGCATCGCATTGGAGGACGCGGTGGAGAGCGAACGAGCGGTGGGAGGGTTATTAGACGGTGTGACTACATGGAAAGAGCTTTGTGCGTGCTTATTCCTATCATATCTCATGGACTGACCCTCCATCAGGTCGACGCTGGGGAACACTACAGCATCGCTGGTCTGGACACGGCCCATTGCTCGAAGGTGGATACTGTCCGTATAAGTCAGACGTGCGTGAATTCCGGCTGGACGAACAAGAGCGTACGATCTTGGCGATTGAGGAGACCAGCCCAACACCAACGATGTGCGTGCGTGCAATTGAAAGTGGCAAGCAGATCTGGAGTCTTCCAACGGTGCGTCCTTTTAATCCTGAATGTCTATACCACGGGGGCTGTTCGTGACAGCAGATACTGATCATGATCACTATAGGTAACCAGACTCGAGGTATCTGGTAGCTTCTTGTTGCTGTGGCGCGACAGGGGGGGAATCGAAATTTGGAAAAGGGCGAAGGACGCTGTACACGCGTCGAAACTCAACGAAAGCCCCCTGCGGATTCCCTCCCCACTTGCTGCCACCTCTGAACAGCTCAAGCTATCCCCTTTTACTGTTGACGATACACATAGGCCGTCTGACTTCCGAGGCTACTACCTGCCACATGGATTCTTGCCGTCCTTCACAGGCCAGCATTTTCGCATCACCCACTTTAGGGCGCCCCTGCTTGCTGTCGTGGACGGCGAGGCCCCTCGCACTATACAGCTGTATGACGTTGAACAGGGCACTTTACTCAGGAGATTTGATCTCGACGCAATTGTCAGGGATAATACCCAAGGTCTTCGCCCCCAAGACTCCGTGCTCTTTGACATAGACCTCTCCGAGACCCATCTTTGCGCTTGCTTGGACAGTGCGCTCGTCGTCGTTTCCTTGCAGGCGACCGACATATCAGGGCTTTCATCAAGCAGCGACGCATCAGCGAAGATACCTGCGATGGTATACATCGATGGTGATCACTCTGCTATAGCTCGCCATCGCGCATACCAACTCTCCAAAGATGGTGTGAGCTCCATGGCAGGGTCAGAAGGCGCTGTTGTTCAAACGGGGGAGAGTTTAAGTACCGTGAAAGTCTGGGGTTCCGACGCGATGGAAGGCCATTCCGTCGTACCACCTGGTGCAGCCGAAGCACTGCCCGGCGACGAGTGGCGCCGCGCAGCAGGCTTTATCTCAGGTACGTAGACTAGTAGGAATATATGTGAGGAATCATCGTACTAAAAGTCCTCTGCGTTAGCACGTTTCTCCCCTGACGGCCAGCATATCATAGCTGGCACCGTTTTCAGCGTGCTGTACTTGTTGCCAGACTTTATTCGGATCCTCGATGGCACAGCCCTCGCTGATAGCGTTGTCCAAAAGCTTAACCTCGGCGAGCCTGTTCGTGATCTGTACTGGGGCGTCCACAAGTTCAAGGTCGCGCTGCGAACGGCACGTGCTAGTCTTCTCCCGTACCTATAATCGTAAACTCACTTTCCACGTTCACAGGAACCCGGCGACACCTTCATCCTCGACCTCAACCCTCGCTACTACTCCGACCCGCACGACTCGACTGCCTCGCTGAGCGCCGCGAAGGTCTTTCGCCTACGCGACATCACCGTGTACAGGAGCATGCGACTACGCCGCACTGGCTTGTGGTTCGTCTCAAACGTGACGGAGATGCACCGCAACGTGCGCAAGCGAGCAGAAGAGCAGGAGCAGACGTGGATGAATGGCTCGCAAACGGATGGGTTGGAGAACGCGCCGCTGGATGTACAGGATAGAGGCAAGTGTCATATCCAGTGAGATAGTGGACTGGCAATGCTGACAAACGTCGTAGTTGTGTCGGTATGCTTCGTTGACTTCGGGGATCCAGTCCTCGGAAATCCTCTCTGAGTACGTATTCATATAAGTGGAATATGGACACTAGACGCGACATCGTAAATCGAACGTGTAACATAGTGTGCGTGAATAGTGGAATATGTACATATCGCGAAATTTCGCGCGCATCGAAGAGCCGCATTTACAGAGTCTCGAGTCAGGTGTGCATGTACATGACATTCTGCAAGGCGTCGTTTACCATGTCGTTGAACAATTGCTCGTTGGCCACAAACCCGTGCGACAATATGGCCACTGCATCTTCTGCCCTTGGGCACCAGCTTTCGGGTGGCGACCAGCGATTCAGCGCGACGACGGCCAGAGTCGTAGGGTCATAGCGCGCGGACACGGGTGCATCCCACGGGTCCCTCTGGTCGTTCCACAGCTTGATCCACTGCTCGAGCAGGTCCTTGCGCACCTCTTGGAGCCTTCGGTTCGTGTCCGCGATAATGTTCTGGGCTGGCGTTCCGTGGGGAGGCCTCACGGTCGACGCGGCTTGGGTCTTCAGGTCTATAACGAGCTGTTGCATTTCTTGCACCATCCTTTCGCGTTTGTGGATCACAGTGAGGAGGCGAGGGTCGACGGGGGCGGCGCGCTGCTGTGAACTAAGGTGAGTCATAGTGCAGCAAGGATCATTGTGAGCTCACTAGGTTGTATTCCTCGAGTGGCGTCATAATGTGTGGCAGCGACGAGAAACGTTCCAGACGTGACGGTAGCAACCCTTAGGTGATGGAAAGGGAGAGAGGGAAGTGTGAACTTCAACCATCGAGTATTTATACGGCGAAAGGCGGTTCAAGACAATGCATGGGGCCCACAACGAGGCGCAGTGGCCACGCCCACCTCCGATGGCCTTTCGGTCGTCTGGCGACTGTAATTGCTGTGGCCCCATCACGAAGTATGTCGCTGCACTTTGACCAGACGGTGACCGGACTTGATAACCTGTGGACTCGCTTTTGATGTTATGTTCGCACCACATATGCGATCCGTTGCAAGTATATTTATCCGGGTACGCATTGTGAAAACAAGCGGACAGGATGCGGGACTCTAAACGGCACCGCAGGCCCCGCGTTTCAGTACTACTCGACCCTGGCGGATGGCTCGCCCATGTCCCGCGCGCAGCTCCAGCAGGCGGTCCTCAGCGAGCTCGACAAGGCGCTCGCGACTACCGAGGGCAAGTCGGGGGGCATGAAGCCGAAGTTGGAGGCGATCAGGTTTTCGATGACGGAGATCACGCTGACACCACCGCAGTGAGGAGGTCTTCGAACGAGAGTTCTGCGTTTCTGCGTCAACGTGGCGTGGGAACTACGGCTCGCAGCGCATAGCAGCAACACATCCATCTGTACTTTTACCGACCTTAGGGTCAGAGCGAATCGTTTGGGCTGGACAGTTACATCATGCCGTATATATACCACTAAGGTCCAAAACAAGCTTCCCGTCATCTACGGTATATGGAATAGACGTGTCTCAGCCGTAGAACTGGATTACATACTGCGGGTAGGCGTATCCACCCCATAGTGGTCAGAATAGAGCGACCATAAAGCAAGTGGGATCCAAGTGACGGACTCGTCAGTCGCAACTTGCTTTTCAGCTCCGGCCTACCAAGACGAATATCTAATGCTGGAGGCATCATGGTTCAGCCAGCACTCTGGAATATGATTCTTGACACCTACCTTGAGTCTGTCTCGCTCCGGACGACGATACATTGGTCACCGATGTACGGTGTGTGGGTACCACCTGCCGGGTACGTGATGTTTGTGGCGATCTTCCGGTATGGAACCATAGTTTCAATCTCCTCCGACTCGTCGAGCCATATGCTCCGGATCCGGGTCGGCTCGAAGACGATTGTCGCAGCCGCGTCAGACGGAGGATCAAATGTCAAGTCATGTGTCAAAGACGGGAGAGAGCTGAACTCAAGCACGTTCAACGTGCATTCTTCCCCATGCTTAGTCTCGAAGAGGATACGACTGTTGCTCGCACACTGGAAGCTGGCGTGGAAGCTTGGGCCGAGGTACCGCGTCTCGCTCCCCCAGCTTCTCCATGGCGCGCGGGAGACAAGGCCTAGCGATTTGTTGACAGCCAGCAGCCGCGACTGGAAGGTGGCGGCGGGAATTACGATAGCGTGGGACTCCTCCAAGCCTTGTGCATCACCAGCGGTGATGAGTAGGTAAATGAAGCGGCTGTCGCCAGCAGGGTAGAACGGTAGGCTGTCTAAAGCAGGGGAAGGGCAGCTGGATTCGGATACGCCGTCCATAAAGAGTTGTACCCCGATGCCAATGTTTGGGTCAGGTTCTGGAGCCTTGGATGTAAACCGGGGAAGGATAAAAAGAACTAGCGCCTCGTCGTGAATATGGGGGCTGAGAGGAACCGTGGCGACATCGAAGACAGCCAATGCCCATTCGCAGGGGATCCCCGAAGGGACTGGAACGATCACGTGCCGGTCATCCAATATTTTTGTGGCATGGACTTGCGGTCCTTCGAGCACCTGCATCCTGTCATGAGTCCCCGCTCACTCCTCGCATAAAATCGCGGCTTACCATCAACTCGGTCCCTTTTATCCAGTCGAAAACCCAGCACTGTGAGCTGACATCCTCCACGTCGTCGCAGACGCAAAATACGAGGAGCCGCGAGGAGATATGTATGTAGTAGCTGAACGTAGCAGCGGTAAGACGCGAGGCAAGCTTCAATGAGAGACGAGGTCGAAGCGCCAGCGGATGCGGATTTCCATTTGAGATGGTTAGTAAGTGAACACAAATGGTTCCGTCGTTCGGCCTTGTGCAGGTTGAGAGAGTTCGGCTTGTGCAGTAGATAAAGCTGCTCACATTTCGTGGACAAGGAGAAGGTCTTGTGTATCATCAAAGGTCCAGTCGTCTATCTCGCCGTGCAATTTGATCCTTGTGTGCCATTGCTTCTGCTGGACGCCTCTGGACGGCGATGCGAGCTGCACAAAGACAATCTCGTGACGTCCTGACTTTGGCTGATAGCCCAACGTGTTGTAACCTAACATGATGTCCCAAGGTTCAATTTGAGGCAATTCGAGAGATTTGTCTGCGGACAATGGAGCCTTCCGCCACCCATCGACCCACTTTCTGAGGCCACTGGCACGCTGCGCAACGGTCCACTTCGACGACGGCCCGTCGACGACATCCGCAAGAAAGCATCGGATCTTGTACTGCAATGCCGCTGATCCTAATATTATTCGCCTGAAATCTTTGGATACCTACAACGACGCAGAGCGAGTATGAGTTTTGCACTGTGCAGCCGTTCTGCCGTGTGAGTGCAAGATGACGACGCACCGTTTGGCATTTCACGACGTCGGTAGCACTCAGTTGCAGGAGCACAATCTCAATAAGCTCCACAGGTAGCTTCAGCCTTTTGTTTGAGCCGCTTGCTATCCTAGAAGTCAGTCCGACGCGTAAATTACACCAGGCTAGGAGCTTGACCTTCGACGCGGCGGGCGATGTTCAGAAATCGTCCGTATTGTCCCTTTCTTGACATATTAGACACAAAAGTAGCGCGAGAAACGTCACAGAGTATTTGAGGTTAGTGTCAGCGAATGCGGGGGCGGGAGTGCTCGATATATGTGAAGAAAGGTCTAGGTCAAAGTGGGCAAGAGCGCGTTCTAGTTCGCGCTGCCTCCCGAAATAGTATATTATTCTCACGGTACGATGTCTGCACTCGTCCCTAGCTCGGCGCTGATCACGCTATCTAATCGCTCATAATATTGCTGAAAGTTTCAAGGTAGAGGAAAATGAGAAAGAATGAGTGCTGAATATTGAATACTGGGCAACGTGAGTCGCGAGTCCAACGGTCAAGGTACGTCGACGTTCTCACGGTCAGGCCCCGTCTTCACAAGGTGGTTTATTTTCACGCTAATTACGGTAGCAGCGTTTTCACCCTCAGGCCCAGGCTTCAAGTAGGCCTTCTGCCTTATGACACAGAAAATAGCGTATACATTGAAATTCGGTGTGCAATACTTATACTTTGTAAAAACTTCACTAGTGCTGATCGCTGATCAATATATCGATCAATCGTCGCTGCAAATTCGCGGCTCCGGCGTAGAATGACTGGTCTAGACGCTTAGTAGTTTGTTCCAAGACCACTACGTTGCATCTGCCTACGTTCTCGCCAGTAGGTCGGTGGTCAAGATCCCCTATGTCTGTCATAATCTAATAGATAATATCAGCAAATGGAGGGTCCCCAAGCTAGCACGAGCCACACGATCCATGGTGAAATACGTGAGACGCCTCTCGCTGCCCTCACATCCAGTGGTCGCACGGTGGACGACGCGGACATGGTGCAGGCCGCGGCCGATAAAGTAATAAATAAGGCAGAAAAGTTTGACGACATGTCCCACGCTAGAGTGGGTCTGATCCTGTTTAGGTATGTAAACAGCCGCATCCGGTAGTACCGACGCAGTGCTCAGGGTCCGGATGTGTCATGAAGTCTGGGACTTTGCACGTTCCTCTATGCCTTCGGTAAAGGATTTATTGCTCTTTTGTACAACGTTGAGTTCATTCTTCTCCCAGAACAAACCATCGTTGCTACTGCTGTCTCCGACATCGGCGCTGGTGTCAATGCCAAAGGATCTCTGACTTGGATTTCTACGTCATATCTCCTGACAACCACCGTCCTGCAACCTCTGACTGGACGTTTGTCTGTACGTCAAATGGTGTATCATTTCTAGGCTAGGATACTCAATTCCTAGCTCAGGATGCATTTGGTACCAAGCGCATGCTGGTATGCGAAGTGTGGGTCTTCATCGTCGGGAACATCATTGCCGGCACTGCACATACTCTCCCGCAACTGGTAGCGGGAAGATTGATTGCTGGCGTCGGTGGTGCCGGTCTATTATCCTTGTGTACAATTATTGTCAGCCGTAAGTCTTGGCTATGTTTCTCTGCATCAACATACTGACGCTTGCTAGAACTCACCAACGAGAGACAGCGCAGCACCTATCTCAACCTTATCAACGCTGTCTTCATCATAGCAGACTCTCTCGGACCGATTCTCGGCGGTCTCCTAGCAAAGTCCGGCAACTGGCGTTGGATGTAGGTGCTTACTCTGGCGAAAGCATGCCACCGCTCACTAGCCTCGTACAGTTTCCTCCTTAATGCTCCCATTGGTCCTCTCAGTGCGTTGATTTACATCGTTTAAATCTTCCACTCTAAACTCGCACCTCAGTCACCGCAATATTCATTTACTCCGTTCACATCCCCGCACCGTCAGTTCATGCGAGCTTCCGCGCGGCGATGCGTTCCATGGACCTGTTTGGAATGACCTTCCTGGTCGTTTGGATCACTCTACTCATCGTTGCCCTCAACTTGGGAGGCGATGCCTACGCGTGGAATTCTCCTGTTATCATCGGACTACTAGCTGGAACAGGGACGTCTTTCATCGCGTTCCTAGTTGCGGAAAACAAGGCTTCGCATCCAGTCGTGCCTATGGGGCTGTTCGCCTCATGGAAGTACAGGAACGTGCCCATCATCACAGGTAGATACCACCCCAAACCCCTTCGTGTCACGACTGATGATTTCCCAAGTGGCGAGGACATTGCTATTTTTCCACCTGTTTGCTTCGGTAAGATAATGGCTGCCGATTTTCTGCTACATCTATTTGACAGGTTTTCTCCAGACGTTCTACGTTCCTAGTACGCCTCATCTATCTCTTACAGCTGCCATTCTCTAACCAAGATCCCAGTTTTCCTCCAGGTTACCGGTCATTCATCCACGCTTGCTGCGGCGCTCGTCATCCCATTCTTGTTCACCGCAGCAATTGCAAGTTCTTCGACGAACTACTACGCCTCAAGGTCCGGTGTCGTCCGCCCCCCCTTCTGGGTCGGCCTTGCGATTCTTCCTATTGGCATGGTGTGCAGCGGCCCATAAATTCCCGACGCTCCCGTGGCGTTCGCTGACAAGCTGTCATCCACAGGGCTTGATGACCACCCTGCACGAGGGCAGCAGCCTCGGACAGGTCGTCGCGTATACCATCATCTGCGGCATGGGCTTCGGATCGGTGCGCAAACGTTGACGCTGCGCATAAAACCACCTAGCTGACGGCCGACACAGGGCACGGTCGTGACGATGGTCATCCCGCAGGCAGGCCTGCCGAGCGACCTCCTGCCGACGGTCACCGCGTTCGTCTCCGCGCTCCCCAACCTCGGCGGCGTGCTCGGTGTCGGCATCGTCGGAACCGGTACGCCCCCCTCCCTCCTCAGACTCCTCCGTCCCCGCACGCTGACGACGCGCGGCAGTGATCAACAACAAGTTCCGCGCGCGCGTGTCCGCGTTCGCGCCGCCGGGCTACCCCCTCGCGCGCCTGAACGACGCCGTCGCCGCCGCGCGCGACCCCGTGCTCGGACCGCAGATCGTCGCGGCGTACGTCGCGGCGTTTCAGCTCGGCTTCCGCATCCTCGCGGGCATCGCCGTCCTGCAGCTCATCCTCTGTCTCGGTCTGGGCCGCGTGGTGCTCGACGCGGCAAACGCGGGCGAAGAAAAAGTCGAGCTGGTATCCATTGCGGCCGACGACAAAGGTACAGATGATAAGTTAGATGAATGCAGGGTACAGGGGCCGCAGCGGGAGAAGAACGTGTCTGCTGTGTAGTGGCACATAATGTCGAATGTTGGCGGTAGCTACCCAAAAGATATGCAGAGCGTGAATGACCCAACCAGAAACGTAAGTTACTGAAGAATAAAGATTGATGCGCCTATGCCCACGGGTTGCTTTCGTGGAGATCGTCATAGTTTTCCACCACGATGCGCGTGTGTGCGGGTGGTGTCCCGGCACGGGTGGCGGTCATCTCCTCCACAGCAGACTCCTCCGTGTCCAGGATCGCATCGACGTCCTCGCCGACGGTGAACGGAGTGTTTTCTTCGTTCCTCGCGTCAACTTCCACCTCGCCGCGCTGCAGTCCCTCCTCATCGTCCTCTGCTTGGAACCCACGCCGGTAGACCTTGCGCAATGTTGGTGAGCCCCGTCGGTGAGACTCCTCGTGAGATGGGTGCGAATCTTCAACGACGAGGTCGACAGCATCAGGCGGCAAAGGGGAACGTTCGCTGCCGTTTCGCGGAGACGGCGGCGGCCTATCGCGCGGGCTGCTCGTCGCCGACGACGCAGACGACGACCCGCCAGAGGACGCCCCCGCCTTGCCCTGTGTGGAAAGCTTGCGCACTCGCGGGAGCTGCGGGGGCGACAGCGCCCCCAGTTTTGGCTTCGCCCACCCTAGGTGCACGAAGTCAGAGTGGCCCCGCGCCTGCGCATCCGAAAGCCGGTCCGTCTCCTTGTCGATCTCCATGTGGCGACGCGCCGGACTGGCGGCGCGCTTGCCACGCACGCGCGGGCTCTCCGATAGGTCCGAGTTGTGGCGACTGCGCACGCCAACCGCGCCGTACGCGCGCCGCGCGTGTATCGGTGAGAAGAACACGCCGCGCTCGTCGCGCAGGATGCGCTCCTCCTCGTCCCACACGCGCAGGCGCGCGGCCTCGGAGCTCACATCGACGACGGGGTAGTTGTAGTCGCCGAACAGGTACTGGCGGCTGTGGCGGAAGAGCTCCTCGTCCACCGCGTCTGGGTCGCCGAACGGCAGCTCGAAGCCGCCGCCCTCGTCGCCGTCGTCGAGCCCGAAGATCACCGGGTCCTCGTCGGTGGGCGAGCGCAGATCCGGCGCGAGGTGCACGACGCCGTCCGCCTGCTGCGGCAGCAGCGGCGCGCGCACCTCCTCGCCCTGGTCAGGCAGCCCCGTCACGCGCTCGATCGCGCGATTGACGCGGCGTTCGAACGGCCCCGGCGGGCGTGTGGCCTGCGTCGCCTGTGGGAGCCAGTACTTGCGCCGGCCGCCCTGGCTGTAGCGCAGGCCTGCGCGGATGCGCCGGTCGCGGCCGGCGCCCTGGTGCATGTAGCCCTCGCTCGGTTCGAACTCGCGGTAATCCATGCCCTCGCCGCGCAACGTCGTCTTCGAGTCCTCGACGACGTCCTTGAGGCCGAACGCGTCGCGGAAGGCGTACCACATCGGCATGCGCGCGACGTACTTGGCGTGGGGGTCGACAAAGTCGACCGTCGAGAACGCATACTGGTGTGCAATCGCGAAGAGCGGCATCTCCATGCACACCATCGCGTCGGTGAGCGCGAGCGAGATGTGTTCGCTGTCGGTGTACGGGCCTAGCTTCGAGATGACTCCCGCCGCGACGAGGATGGAGATGAAGATGCTCTGCCAGAACGAGAAGAACAAGATGCCCTTGACGCAGAGGAACTTTGGCATTGGTCTGTGGGGCCTATTTAAGACTGTATGCGAGAGCATGAACAGCGAGTGCGCACCTGAATGGTTTAAGGTCATCGCTGACACACATCCAGAATATTGCCAAGCAGTACAATGCCATACATATACTGGTATTGTACACAATGCTGACGTAGAGGTACCCAGAGTTGGCTCGCAGTACGCCTTCATCGTATTTCCCGATGGCTTTCAAGATGATAGTGACCACAGCGAGGACGGGCTTGACCTGGACATATTCTTTCCATCAAAGTTGAGAGACGTCGGACGGCTCAAACTACACTTTATGGTCACTTACGGATGATCCCACGTTTGAGAAAGAGGAACGTATGCGGATCGCTGACGTCAACTTCTGGCCAGAAGATGTTGCCGGGGAAGACTGGATATTTTGGCGGTCGTCCGTGTAGAGAAATGAGAAGTTGACGTTCCCCTCCTAGATATTGAAGAAGCAAGTCGAAGAAGCAGTATATGACGAAGGCCTGATACAGAACAAAGGTTAGCGACAAGATAGATATAGTGCGCAGTGCGGTGGCTGGCTCTTCGTCGTCACACCGAGAGCAGCATGCCATCACGGCCGCATATACTGCGCTTACTGGGTGTTCCTGTATCAGTCTAGCCACTCCGAGCCCTTGCCCTGACAGCATATGCTCTGCGATGCGCAGTCCACAGGACGCCAACTACGCAAACGAACGATGGGAACGTACCTCGTAAATGTCGCGGACGGCGTCGATGAAGAAAGCAGCCTCCAGAGAGAACAGTGATATGAGGGATGCGATGGCGTACAATGGGACCATGACCATGATTCGTATAACCTGTCTATGTAGAGAACACCATGAGCACACGAGTATGAGCGCAGAGTCAAAGGACGAACCGTTGCAGGCGAGGTTTCCTGTAGTTTCTCAGGTGTAGATATATGGAGGTTGCAGAAACACATGTCGCAATTACCGTCGAGATGCCAGAGAGGAGCAATACAGGTAACGGGAGAGAGGAACCCGAGCCACGACCAAGTGAGGGGAGAATGCTAAACATTTTGGAGGATCTAGGACGGGAAGAGTATAAATCAGAGAGGCGCAACCCCACAGCCCTTTAGCTGCGGGAGACGTTAGACGCAAGAGCGTCGAGGTCGTAAGGGTCGTAGAGGTCGACGTCGAGGGAAGAGCTGCGGCCAAGAATGGACTCCCGGACCCGAGACGTCACTCATTTCAATTTCACTTATAGATTTACTTATCTGAGGTTATTATGCTACTTATGGTCCAGACGCCTGTGCTTACATTGTAAGCCAATGCTTCCCGTATTAAGTCAGAGATACTTACCACTACTGATAACACTGTCAGTAGGCGTTCACTGCTTATTTCTTCCTCGCGCCATCCACGACGAGACTGGTGTCCCTGTCTATTGACTCGAACGTCCACTAAACCTTGAAGTTGGTACACGTATAAAGAGTGCAACTGGGACTCTGATAAGCAGAGATGCATCTCGATGGCTTATGGCTGGAACCTTGGAAGTTGAAAGCGCAGGCTGTCACTATGCGCATATATCCAAGTTCCAAGTATATGCTGCTATGAGGTGCGCTGCTGTTCACTGACACATGTCGAATCCACTTTTGTGAAGTTGAAAGTACCTATAGATGCTTTTTAACGACAGAGTTATTCTCTGCGCGCACGTTGGGAGACATGCGTGTGCTAATGATACAAGCTATGCAATCTATCGAACGTCAGTCATCGTCTTTTCTCCATTCACGGTGAAAAAGGAGCCCTAATATATCCCAGGCAAGATACTCCACCGCACGCGCCGTGCATACTGCTCCCACGTCTCCCCAAACACTTTCTTCAGCTCGCTGTCCTCTATCTGCAGTCGCTTGTACGTGCTCTTGAACACGACGCAGCACTTGGCCGTCCAGAACGCGAGCAACAGGCCCACCACGAGCTGCCCTGCGCTCGGGAGGCCCAGCGCCGACGGGGCCCAGCACTCGCGCAGCCACGCGCCGGGCGCGAGCGCGAGCACGGACGCCCCGAGCAGCGCGAGGTAGACGCCGATGTAGCTCGGATGCCGGACCACGGCGTACGGCCCCGTCGTAACGAGCTTGTGGCCGGGCTGGATGGTGATCTCGAAGGTGAACAGCGGGCCGAGCTGGTGGAAGCACCACTGGCGGAGCAGGTTTGCGAAGATGATCGCGCACGCGCCGAGGAGGAGCAGCGGCGAGACCGTGAGCAGCGGGTTGGGGGCTGGAGCGACGGGCGGGTGCAGCGGTACGCTCGTGAAGCGAGCGGCTGGTCTGTGTGGGCAGACGAGGGATGATGGTGCGTGGTGGTATGCGGTCATGTACGTTGCCGCTGCGTCTGAGAGCGTCGCCATCCAGACCATCGTCTGCCGCGGGCTCATCAGTCTCGCGAGCCTCCGCCATGGGCGCACACGGGACATACTTTGCTGCAGAACGTGAACCACTGGATGGCTCGCTCGAAGAACGTCCGCGTCGCGACGACCGTCTTGGCTTTGGCCGCGTGCGGCGGTGTGAGCGAGTAATAACACGATGCGCCTGCTGCTAGTAATAGTGCGATCTTGCACAGGGGCGCATGCACAGCGTCGGCGTCGTACAGAGCGACGGGGACGTTCGCGAAGTTGCTGCTGTTCATTTTGTTCTCTGTGTTTGCGGGGGAAAAGCTGACGTGGGCAGGACTGTCGTGGCCCGTCTTTTGAGGCTGACGGCACGGCGGGGGCCGCCTGAGCTGCGAATCATGGCTCGAAGAGGCATGCAAATGGAAATGAGGGCGATGCCATATTGGTGAGTGCAATGCTGTGGGCTTCGCGCCTGCAGGGCCAGGCAGCGACCCTGAATCAGGCCCATCTGCCAACTCCCGGCGGAACCTTTTCTTCTTCACACCAATGCTCCGCGGAAATACGGACATCCAAACAGCCCGGTCAGATTTGATACCGTGGTTAGGAAACCGGGGAGAAATGGCGATTTACAGCATAGCTTTGATTAATATTAGTCGTTACGTCGAGTACAACTAGGTGAGTAGATAGCCTGTTCAAGTTGCGAGACGGGTCCTCACAGCTTCCATGAAGCAGGCGTCTTCATCATGCGCCTCGTTGCGCTCATTCATGATGCCCCTCCCAGGACTGTGCGAGTCCAGTCACGCATAGACTCAAATGACATCTAGGCCTCCTGACAATTCACCTACTCAAGATTTAGCCAAGCTGCCGCTCCTGCATCGACGGAAAGCTCTGGGCCGCTCGGACATATCTCGTGGCGGCCTGTCCGATGAGGGGTTCATTCGGTGCGGTACATGAGCGTATGGTCGTCAGGCGTGCGCGCCCAACAAATGTCGCAGATGCCCCGCCCTGGTGTCGTGCCCGAGGTGCGCCCAGCGTCGTCCTATATGGCATTTAGTCGGCTCAGGATCGGCGCTTTCACGCAGGTCGACCCCCGAGTGGATTTTAGGCTCGTCTTGCGTATCGAAGAATTGATTCAACACTGCATTGACTACTGCGACAACTATATGTAAGTCAATCGCAGGCTCATGACGCTCCCGCTCTGCCCCCATCTCCATGGACGCCGTGCATGGCGCCAAGCTCGGCTGGCGACCAAGGCCTCCTGTGTCCATTCAGGTCTTCACGCATTGTCCTGCAAACAGCACCGACTGCGACAGCACGGGGTCCAGAGCTCTCGCTGCCTCCACATCGCCCATGGCTGCATTACGAAGAAGCACGGTCGCTCATTCAATAACACTCCAAATTCCCCACCGCAGCCCTCACACAGAAGCACCCACCCTGCCCGCTCACCTCGGCCGTCCCGCGCGACGCCCCGAGGGGGTCACTGCAAGCCGTCCAGCCAGCCCTGGGCGCGCAACGCCGAACGCGCGCCGTGCATGCGCTTACGATCGGAGCCCTCGCCCTCCATTCGCCGTATTTAAGCTTGATGGTCTTGGGTGGGGAGATTGGCTGGCAGAGATGTGCAGGGTCGCGAGCATTGGTCTCGTGGTGACGGTGATCTGGGGTGGATCTGGGAGAGTTTGCGAGGTGAGGGCGCCCGTACTTATGCGGGTGTGACGTGAGGTGTCTGAGCGTGCTGCGAATCTGCGTTTATCGCTCATGTGCAGCCGCGAGTTCTGGGAAGTTGGGGACCAAGTGTGTACGCGGTTGAAGCGAGTAGCACGTAAGTAACCAAGTTTATCACTTGGTGACCGTGGGAAGAATATGTCTATAACATGATCAGAGTGTGGGGAAACTCACGTCCAGACTGCTTTAAGCAGCTCACTTAAGTAGCTCACCGAGGAGTCAAGATGTCAGCGAGTACTTACCATAAATTCTGTATTGAGCGATGCTGACCTTGTACACTACAAGATCTCCAAGATGTAATATTCGGCAAGACTAGATGAAAGCTTGCATATGTAAAAGCCGGGCAGAGTGGTGGCCATGCATCGCGACCAACGTGAAATATTAATGTAGCTACTGCTTCCTGGAATCGCATAATTTTGACATTTCCCTCCGACCCACATAACATGGTAACATTTCGCTGCTAGAAAGCACAGTGCGGCGAGTCGAAAATCGAGCTGATAATACCCACTAGTACTGAGGGCAAGTAGCTCGCATAGAAAGCGTATTGACAAACCTTGCGAATTATACACGTGCTAGAATGGTCGCCGCGCGCGATTCGCGAGGAGCCAACATGACGTGAAAATGAAAAATGTGTATCTTGTCTTTGGTGCAACCCTGCCTTTGTCGGGTACAGATGGTAGCATAGCTTGTCGTTCTGTTGGCGATGCTGGAAGAAGTACATTGGCGTGCGTAAGACCTGCGAGTCGTCCGGCAGATATAAGTTACTTATACGCTAAGCATCATGCAAGTCCTAGGAGCTCGGATCTGTTTTACAGTATAATGGTGCTGGTGCTGAAAACTGGGGCCTAACTCGAGCGAAGGTTCGTATTTCGACACAAGTGGGCCTCGAAGGTATTCATTTCTATTTCGGATTCTGCAGAGCGCAAGCTCGACTAACGAGGGCGTTCTGGAGCCATCTTTTGGCCGTCGATACGTCCTGGGACAAAGAAGAATGAATTACGCAGTCATTTACGGTAATATCTGCGTACGGACGACAGGGCACACAAACGTGAGTAAACTAAGCGTTGAGAAGGTAATGGCGGAGGCATTGGAAATGTGAGGAACGGAAGAACAAAGCTTGGAAAAACAGAGAACTGAAGCAACACTTACATCCCTAACGAGCCTGCTTAGCCGCGTCCTTCTCTCTTTGGGAGGCATCGATGAACGGCTAATAGAGACGCGGATCAGGGTTTGGGAGAGAGATACAGCATGGGGTGCTTACCTGCTTCTCATGCTCGGGAAGTGCCCGCCAAGCGGGTCCGGCGGCGGTGAATAGGGCCACGCCTGCAGGCTTGGGGTTGGTCTCGCGGAATTGCGCTGCAAAGACGTCGCGGATCCATCTGATAGGACAGTCAGACACTGCGCATCGAACCGCGGTGGACGGCGTACCTGGTGAACGGCGATAGTATGAAGGGCTTGCTGGGGTCGGTCGAGCGACGGAATTTCCATTTGTTCTTGCCCGCCTCTACGCGCCGCCTGTTGATCTCTGTACGGATCTTGAGAGGGAGAGAGGCTTTCCATTCCGCAATGCGCTGATTAGCAGCAGCACGTTCTACGGCGGCGGCGTCTTTGTAAGGCTGTTCCCGGCCGGTAAGCCTGAAGAACTCAAGAGAACAGGTCCACGGAGCCAGCGTACCTGCTGTTCTTCCACAGAGAGCTTCGCCCAAGCGGCCCTGGCTTCAGCTGTAATACGCGGCGCCTCGGCCATCGTTACACCAGCCCTGTCCTGGGCCTTCCAGTAATCGGAGTAGAATTGCATGAAGGCAGGCCTAGCAGCCTTTGGACGCGCATATTGCTTGCTAATAACAACCTCTGCAGGCGTTCCTTAGACAACGTCATTTAAATACAAATGACATATACGCACTGCCGTCCCTAATCCTGATCCCGTCTTTCGTTATTCTGTTCTTTGCCTCGGGCTTCTGTGCTCGCTCTGCGGCCGGTTTCTTCGCTGTAGCACGCGCCTTCGCGGCTGGTGTCTTGGTGGTAGTCTTCTTAGTGCTCGAAGTAGCCGATTTTGTCTTCTTGGTTGTTTCCTTCGTCGCAGTCTTTGGGAAACTGAGCAAAAGCGTCGAGCCGAACGTGCGCGTCGCGACGGGGTGCAACACGATCGGCGCCGCACGCGACCGCAGAAGAAGCGAGCCGGCGAGACCAGACAGCTTGAACCCTGAGCGCTGGGCGAGAGCAGAAAGCATGTCGAGGCAAGGTGGTGAATAAGGAGAGAGAGACGTGAAGCGTTGCTCGAGGAGGTTGATCCTCGTCGTATTTGGCGTTATTTGGCGTGGCGATCTCACCTAAAGCGTCATGGTCCCGAGCCCTAACCCCTCTCCTCAAGCCTACTTGAAGCTTGCGTTCACATTCTTTCAGACGTTATGGCTTCAACGAATTCATCTTCTGTTCCACCATTCCAGCCTGGAAATCTTCCTGTGGCCCAGCTTGAGTCCCTACGATCCAAGATCAACTCTATGGTGGAATCGATCCAAGTCTTGCAGTGGACGATCGAGCAAGGGGGACAGAACGCGATGCCCGCCTGGCCGGATATCCTCTCGAAATACACGATTCTACTCTCTCAGTCCCACAACCTCACCACCACCCTCGTTGGCTCGGCCTCCTCCGCCACAGCCAACCGCGCGAACGGCCATGGCCTGGCACTCGTGCCCACGAACCCGTACGAACGCCTCGCGGTGCACCCGAGTGTACCGGTAACGGAGGCGCAGTTGGACGGCGAGGTCATGTCAGTGATGCGTATGCAGAGCACGTCAGACGTCGCGGAACACGAGTACGCGACCGTAAGGCATCTCGCGGAACACATGGCCACGCGCGGGTCGCTCGGCGTGGTGGGCATCCCGAGCAAGGGCGCAGACGATGCAGCGGCATCGCGGTCGCGTTTCGGGACGCAGGAGAAAAGGCCCGAGTATGCAGACGTGCTCCGCGAGTGCGAGCAGATTCGGGTCGAGCACGACGAGCGCGTCGAGCGTGCGGTGCGTGCCGTCATGCTGCTCAGGGAAAAGTTTGACTGGAAGGCGCGAGTGGAGGTTGAGAATGCAGAGCCAGAGGAGATAGAATGGATAGCGGGGGAAGGCGGAAATGAGGATGTAGAGATGAAAGTCGACGGAGTCGAGGAGACGGGAGACAATAAGGCGGAAGAGAGCAACGAGAGCGAGGAGGAAGAGGAGCTTGAAGAAGTGCTCGGCAACGGCGAAGATAGGTCTCAGCCCAATACACCGGATCCTATGGTCGACGACGACCCCATAGCAATATCCTAAGGGCGATGACGACCCGAAGCTTCACTGGCCCTTTTTACCTATCATAACACAGCGACGGATGCATTTCCAAGGACCTGCACGCAACGTATATCTGGCCGTCCTCCGTCGATTTCGCATGCCTCAACATCAGCCACGCAAGCAACCACAGAGGATTGTGCGCAGCCAAGCACGTCATTTTGGATGAAGGATCATCACCCAGGCTGTTGGCAGCATCGCAGACAACCACTGGGTGCATCTTCTGGACCGGACAGCAAGCTAAATCCGAGGCATTGAGATTTGTAGCTGAATGGCATTCTAGCATATATGAATGGAGCCTTGTATAGTGTTCCTTGACGCAGACGAGCAAATGATGAGTGCAGAGGGTAGATATGGGATGAAATCACTGTATGAATGCGGGTTGATGCTACACGCTCAAAAGCTGGGCAATCTTGGACGAAACATCAGAGGCAGGTAAGTTCTCTACATCAATCTGTTTCTCAACGCCTCGCTCTGTGTATTAGGCAGATTAGGGAGGGAATCACGACCGCAAGGGCAAGGCACGCACCGAATCGCGCAAACACCCTCGCTGGGGTGCCCTTCGCTTCCCGGATGAGAATTGGCAGGTCCGGGTTATGCTGCTTCAGCACCGGATATTGCGAAGTAATAAACTGCCTGCAAAGCACAGAATATGAAGCGTGTGCATAGAACGTGAACCATCCGTTAGAGACGTCACAGTGTAGGCGGTAGTTCCCGACGTACCTGGTTCCCGCAGATGCTGCACCCGTCTGACAACAGTGAATACGAATCTCCCTTATGGCTGGCGAGAGCGCTCTCGCGAACGACGACGACATGGCGGTAGGCGGTGGCGGCGAGGACGGCGGCGGTGTCCGCGAGAGCGTAGCACCACGTGCCAGCGTACAATGATGCGCCAAACACGGACAAACTTGGTTGCTCCCTGCTTTGAACGACGACCACGAGGTCCCGCACGACGACCACCCCGGCCTGCGACGACGTGTACGATGGAGGGCGACCAGCTTCGTCAAGATGAGGGGGCACAAGAGCGCAAGAACCGGCTCCCTTCCTTCACAGAGGTGCTTTCGAGGCGAACACGACCGCCGGTAGATTTGTTCATGTTCTAGTGCGTGACCTAAGTTACTAGGCTGGTTTTTTATTGGCTGACTGTGCCTCAAAGTCTGTTTTTGCAACGAGAAGGCGCAGAGGATATTCTGGACTTCTGGCTTGACGTGCAGCAGCACGAGAACCTCTGTCGTGCTTACTTCAAGGATGTGCGCAAGTCTGGTCGTGCTATTCGCGAGGACTGGCCAGAATACTGGGACTACGCACGACGAAGAGGGTCTATCTACGGCACGGTAGTGGGGTTGAACCCTAACTCCACCGTCAAGCGCAGCACAGCAAGCACTAGCGAGCTCTTGTCCGAACATGACAGGCAGAATCTATCAGGCACCAACGAGAAAGCAGCGCGCAGCGTCAGCCCCAACACAGTCGCGTCCCCCGCTACGGTCGTCGGATCTGACCCTCCACGTTCGACGACGCCGTTCTCCCTGTCTGGACGCACACCCACGCTCTTCAACGCGCGGCGAGCATCGCGTGCCCCCACGGTCATCCCCCGCACCTCCGCCATATCTCGTCAGGACTTGATCGCTTCCGCCGAACGCATTTACTTCCGCTATCTTTCTCCTGCCGCCAACACACCTGGTTCGTCGGAGAACCACGAGATCTATCTACCACCATCCTTGCGCATACACTCGTTTCCACTGAGCAGCACTCATGAACCGAAGTCGCAAGCAGAAATGAGTATCATGGCGCAAATCCCAGACATGTTTCACTCCCAGAAGGAATATGTCTTCCGTGCGATGGAGCAGGACGCGTTCCCGCGTTTCCTGCGGGCGAAGGCGTTCGGCAATCTTACGCCCGTGTCTGCGCTCGTGCGCCTCATCGTCGGCCTCATCGTATTGTGGATAGGCCTGGCAGTAGGCTTCTCCCTCATTTTCCTTGACGTGCATCCGAAATCAAAGCGCTTCTTCGTACGTACTCAATCTTGTCGTGATAAGCGTCATGCTCACTTGTGCGCATAGCTTTTCTTGCCATTCTCCGTCGCCATCCTCTTCCTTATATCCCACCAGTACGAGCTAGATCCGATCCTCGTATTCCTAGGCCAGTCCGAGTCGACGCCATTCCGGACGCTCACGATCCGCGAGCCCTACGTGAAGAAGCTGCTACTCGGACGAGCGATCTGGGTGACGATCCTCGTCGGCGCATGCGTCGCCGCCCTGACGCTTATCTTCTGGGCTGTTCCCGGACACCGGCTATAGATCTTGTCTATCTGGTATTTGCGGATCCTCTGGTTGGTTACTCTCTTTGATGTTTGAACCGTCGGTCCCTCGTTTTCTCGCTGCTCAGCTGTTTATTTCACCACATCCCCACCGTATTCTACCTACGCTACGTATACCCGTTATCACTATTCCCTCTACCTGCGCCACTCCTTAACAATTCACGTTTTCCGCCCTCGCCTCGCCTCGCCTCGCTACCTCCTTGATTTATGTGGTTGACGGACGTCTATGTGCGTAATAGTTTAACTGGCTCGGTAACATCGGTGTTGAATGACCCCAAGACATCTGGATCTGGGCAATTATGTAGATACCTGGCTTGCATCTGAAGGGCTGTACAAGTACAATACAACATGTAGACCGAGCATCATTAGTCGTATCCAACAATGTGGGTACGCTGCTGGGATATTGGGAACTGAGCGATGCAATGTGCGCACACGCGTCGAACGGTAACCTCGACACACCACCTACATATCCCACTCTTTCTGGTAATGTACCGTAGCTTGTATTCTTCCAGACGATCTCTTCGCTGACGCCTGTGTCTAGATCCTAGTCGTGACACAGCAGTTCCTAAGTAACTACTGTATCTTATGGTTTTTTAACCTAAACGGTCGTATGCACGGCATGTCCCGCTATCAATTCCCACCGCCTTCAGCGATCGATTCTCACCTGAATGTGTTTCTCCACCAACTCTCAGCCGAGCGCAGAGGTTCAGACATCTGTGGCCGCAACGACGGAAGATTGTACGTATCCTGTGGTTTCTGATATGCCGAATGACTAATCTATAATCGATATCGACCTCTAGCTCTCGACCATCCCGAGGCTACGCTGCAATTACGTCTCAAGCACTGCGAGTGTAATTTTTCCTAGGTGCTTGTCTAGAGCATGTCATCCGCAGGCGCAGATATCCCATCCGAGGTCATCGATCACATCGTCAGCAAATTTCGCATGTGGCATGAGCAGTTCTTCTTCCACGATATAGTCGGTGCGGAGAAAAACGAGCTTGGGAACCTGAGTCTCACGTGCAAACACTGGGCACGTCGGTGCCGCCCTCACTTATTTTCTTCGATTTCGATACGAAACAAAGACGACCTCCTGGAGCTGTTGAGTCTAGTCGATTCCTCCGCAGCCAAACGTGTCAAACCTTCGATGCTACAGTGTCTGCAGAGATTGGACCTCTCAGTAGAGGGTCCACCATGGCCCCAGCCGTGGCTTCATTTGGCGCATGCGGAGATCATCAAGCGCAAGAAGGCCTTGCAGGTCATCTCTCCAGAATACATTGGCGATCTTAACGTCAGAAGTTTCTTCGGCAGGTACCCTCCGCCGCTTCAAGACAACGAAGACGCTCAACTGGAACACCTTGGATATGCACCCCTGTCTTGGTGCACGTCACTTCCTAGGTCCCTTCCCAGTTTCGTGTTCCGGATCCAAGAACTGGAGCTTTCCTGTCTCCGCTTTCGTGCACCCACCTTTCTTATCCGCCTCCTCCAGAGCGTCCACTCTGTACAAACCCTGAAGTGCAAGAGTCTTCAGTTCGATGATTGGCCCGAAGCATCTTACCAGCTTGCGGATAGACTAGGGAAGGGCCCCAGCAGCCTTTGCGAAATGTCTATCCAACAATGCGGATCCGTGGTTCAAGACGCAGAGCTGCTTCTTTTCGTGTCCCGCAGTCAACTCCGATGTGGCTCCTTTCAGGGTGTATTCAAGCATTTTACCGGCTGGGATGCCCTCCGACAAATCGTGCGCTCCATACTGCAGCCAGAAACATCAGCGGAAATAGAGCTCAGAGCACCGGCTCAGCAATGGAGCAGACAGGATGATTGTTGTAAGTCATATCGGCGCTGTGTACGGCTGGATGTTCGACGCGCTAACACTCATGTATCAGCGTTGTCGGTTGAACAAACTTACTATCGCACTGAGACCGGGTCAGACTACGCGAGCCGGCACGCCGTTTCAGTCACATTTAAGTTTCATCCACCATCTGCAAGTACAGTAACGGACATGGTCAGGTCCTTGTACTTTGATTTCACAGACAATTACACTGTCAGCGATGCTCAAGCTGTGGACTGGACGTCTGTCGAAGAAGCCGCACTAGCGCTGCAGCCTACGAAGACTATCGGGTTCATCACCAGGAGTCTAAGCGTCTTTTTATGGCTTCTAGATGCGATACCAAGCGGAAAGATCCTAGCCAAATTATATATCGGTGGGAAGATGTTCGTCAACTACGTGAAGCCGACTCGGACATTGTGCGACTCGGATGGAATCCGAGGAATTTCTCTCGGTGCCGTGCTCGCCATGCCAATCAAGCATACTATCGACGGCCAAGCTATAACATTAAATCGTTCGCAGCTTGCCGGGCTTGCGCTCTGCGAGGTTCCAGATAGAGAAGATTATCTACGAGGTTTACTCGCAGCGGATCTCAGCCCTTCACCCGGGACAAAGGCTCAGGCTTGCGGTGCCGCTCCGCAGGCCTGAGTCTCTCAGACTTGTACGACCTGTATTGTGACTACTTTCCATTCTACGTGATGAACGATACTGAAGTTCTGTCTCTGTCTAAATAGGAGCTTCCCCCTTGGATGGAAACCTGAATGCTTACCAATCCTACTGTCCATTCCTCTATTTGAACTCATCTAGGACGAGAAATTGGTTCAACAATTCCTATTTACTTCAGTATTGATAGGAATGATCTCTCATCTTGGATTCGTCTCTGCTTTCTTTACATCGTTGCTTGGCATACAAGTCCTCTGTTTCCCTTACGGTGTATAAGGACGATGTTCGGTGAAACATTCCATGTCGAGTTGCTGTATGTGATTTATTTGGCCAGGCTGACGACACTCTTCTCTACGCAGGCTTTCCGGTCCGTGTTTGGCCCGTGTTTCGCTGGACTATACGTGATCAGACATGCCTCGGTGACTTGAGACGCGAGGTAGTAGCGACACTAGCGGCACTATAGTCACTGCCTATGGACCATTACTTTTATTATAAACACCATAGTATGCATGCTCCCATGGCTCGATAGCCCTGCGAGCGGGTATATTAAACTATATTCTTTTGAGCTCTTTTTTGATGTCATTCATCCTGCTTTGACAGTGTAGGGTCCAAGCCGCCTCTGGCCGGCACAGCCCATGGACCACCCGTACTTGACGAACAAATAGATACAAACAATGACAGCGTTCCAAAACGTTGTACGGGATCTGGCTCCTGCTAAGCAGCTTCGTTTGAAACGTATTTCGGTATCTCACGTTTACTCTTACTACTCATTACCATCCTAACGGAAACCTCAGATCAACTTCTACTTGTAAGAAAGCGTTACCCAAGCGATTTTCTTGCCTTGGAACATCCGTCCGTGAGTTACGACACTCTGCCAGGCAGTACCGTCACGATGCGTATGAAGATGTTGCACCCCAGTTCAGAGGAAAATATTGCTTTCTTAAGCACTATACCAACATTTTCCAGGCGTTTCTCTCTGCTTGAATGCCAGCTTAGTGCCAGTGCACCAGCTCACGAGTCACTGGGGGCGGAAACTTCTCGTCCTGTCAGTTAGACCGTCACGGCGAAACGGAAAAAGATACCTGAACCATCACACAGTCTCTAATATTCCCTCGAATACTGTGCGGTAAATTCCCCCGGCTTCTAGAGATATCCTACCTAGCGGACAATGCACCGAGCGGCAGTGCCCGTAGATCGCAGATCTCAATTGTGGAGTCTCGCATAAAAGGGCAGACAAGGGGAGACACGCAGCCAGAAAGTGGCACCGTACCGCGTTACCGCCGGTCCAGGCTCATATAGCGTGGGCCATGGATTGGCCCCCCGCCGCATCAAGTGACAGTCACGTGTGCGTCTTGCACTTCATCCCCAACTATACCTTCCACATCAACCCACACTCTTGCCTGAACCC